>PVKS010044127.1:0-14501 GCA_004027875.1 Aplodontia rufa
GCCGTGCAGAGGCCAGCATGAAGAGAGGGGCCAAGTGACTCTCGGAGGTCACGATAGAAATGCCTCCTAGGAACAGGGCGCCACGGTGCGGCACCCCGGGCTTGGAGGAGCAACACTTCCCCACTGAACTTTCCTCTTTCACTCCCCTTCCCGACCCTGTCCCAGCCCTGGAGGCTGTGCCCCAGGGTGGATTGGAAAAGAGGATGGAGTACAAGGGGGGAAACTGTCGTCACCGCCCACCGGCTGCCGGATTCTCCTCTCCCCTTCAAGCCGAGGAGTGCAGGATCAACCACCACGGCGACCCCCCACTTTGTAACGGGAAAGAGCACACTCCTGCCTCCGAGACGGGAAAGAAAGTCACGAGAGACCCGCCAGGGACCGTACTCCCCTCCCAAACCGCCCCTGTCGGGCGGTGCCAATAGGAAGAGAGGGGCAAATCGATGCTGGGAGGTCCCGGTGGACACGCCCCCTGGGGACAGGTGCCTTTGTGCGCATCCAGAACTTGGCGGAGCGACCCTTCCCAACCAAATTTTCCTCTCTCTCTCTCTCTTTCCTGACCCTTCCCAGCCCCGGAGGCTGTGCCCCCAGGTTGAGTGAAAATAGGATGGAGTTGAAGTGTGGGAAAGGGTCGTCACCCCCCACAGGGTGCCGGTTTCTTCACACCCCTCCAAACCAACGAGGGCATAATCAATCACCATGGTGACACTTTTCGTAACTGGAACGAGCACCCTCCTGCCACCGCGATGGGAAGGAAAGGCGAGCGTTACCCGCCAGGGTCCGAACTCCCCCCTCACCTGGCCCCCGATAGGTGGCGCCCAGCAGGAAGAGAGGGTCCAAGAGAATATCCGATATCAAGGTGGACAGGTCCCTGGGAACAGGGTGCCAGGGAACTGAACCCCGGGCTGGCAGAGAAACAATCCCCACCAACCTTTCCTCTCTCTCACCCCTTCCCTACTCCTCGGAGCCCTGGAGGCTGTGCCCACAGGCCCAGTGGAAAAGAGAATTGAGAAGAAGTGCAGGAAAGGGTCGTCACTGCCCACAGGGTGCCTGCTTCTCCCCGCCCCTTCAAGCCAACGAGGGAAGGATCAACCACCACGGTGACACCCCACTTTGTAATGGGATGAGCAACCTCCTCCCCCTGGACGGGAAGGAAAAGCACTCAAGACCCGCCACGGTCCCACCAACCCCCGCACACTGTCCCCGCTGGGCAGAGGCCAGCAGGAATAGAGGGGCCAAGTGAATCTCGGAGGCCCCGGTGTACACGCCCCCTGGGACAAAGGCGCTGTGGAGCGGCCCCCCGGTTTTGTTGGAGCAACCCTTCTCCACCGACCTTTCCTCTCTCTCTCCGTTCCCGACCCTTCCCAGCCCTGGTGGCTGTGCCCCCAGGCTGAGTTAAATGACGATGGAGTAGAAGAGCGGAAAAGGGTCGTCACCCCCATCCGGGTGCCGGCTTCTTCACACCCCTGTAAACGAAAGAAGGCAGGATGAATCACCATGGTAAACCCCCTTCATAACAGGAACGAGCACCCTCCTGGACCTGCGAAGGGAAAGAAAGGCATGCGAGACCCTCTAGAGACCGACCTCCCCCCATCAGGCCCGCAGCCTGAGTTGCCCAACAGGAAGTGTGGGGCCAAGTAAATCTCAGAGGTCAAGTTGGACACGCTCCCTGGGAAAAGGGTGCCAGGGTCAGCACTCCGGCTTTGGCGGAGCTACACTTCCCCTCTGACCTTTCCTCTCTCTCCCATTCCCAACCCTGTCCCAGCCCCGGAGGATGTGCAAGCAGGCGGAATGTTAAAGAGGATGGGAAGAAGTGTGGGAAAGGGTCGTGCCCACAGGTTGTCGGCTTCTCCATGCCCCTCCAAGCTGAGGAGGGGTGGATCAAACACCATGGCAACCCCCCGTTTCGTAACAGGAACCAGCACCCTTCTGCCCCACGACGGGAAGGCCTGGGAGAACGGCCAGGGACTGACCTCACCCCTCAGCCGGAACCTGCTGAGTGGTGCTCAGCAGGAAGAGATGGACCAAGTGACTTCAGAGGTCAAGTTGTACAAGCCCCCTGGGAACAGGGTGCCAGGGAACGGCACCCCAGGCTTGGTGGAGCAACACTGCTCCACCGACCATTCCACTCTCTCTCCCCTTCGCAACTCCTTAGAGCCCTGCTGGCTGTGCCCCCGAGCAGAGTGGAAAAGAGGATGGAGAAGAAGTGCAGGAAAGGGTCATCACCACCCACATGTTGCCAGCTTCTCCCCGCCCCTCCAAGCCAACGAGGGCAGGATCAATCACCACGGTGACCCCCCACTTTTTAACGGGATGAGCACCCTCTTCCCCCCGCGACGGGAAGGAAAATCATGCGAGACCCGCCTCGGGCCGACCTCCCCACCAACACCGCCCTCCGCCGAGTGGCAGCCAACAGGAAGAGAGTGGCCAAGTGACTCTCAGAGGTCCCGGTGGACACGACCCCTGGGAACAGGAGCTGTGGAGCGGCCACACGGGTTTGGCGGAGCAACCCTACCCCACTGACCTTTCCTCTCTCTCTCCCATTCCCAACCCCCTCCCAGCCCCGGAGGCTGTGCACCCAGGCGGAATGTTAAAGAGGATGGGAAGAAGTGCGGGAAAGGGTCGTCACCGCCCACAGGTTGCCAGCTTCTCCATGCCCCTCCAAGCCGAGGAGGGTAGGATCAAACACCATGGCGACCCCAGCTTCTTAACAGGAACCAGCACCCTTCTGCCCCCGTGATGGGATGGCCCGGGAGACTGGCCAGGGACTGACCTCACCCCCCAGCCGGGCCTCAGCTGGGCGGTGCCCAGCAGGAAGAGAGGGGCCAAGTGACTCTCAGAGGTCACGTTGGACATGAACCCTGGAAGAAGAGAGCCTCTGAGAGCATCCCGAGCTTGGCGGAGAAACCCTTCCCCACAGACCTTTACTCTCTCTCTCTCACCTTCCCGACCCCGTCCCAGCCCTGGTGGCTGTACCCCGGTTGGAGTGGAAAAGAGGATGGAGAAGAAGTGTTGGAAAGGTTCATCACTGCCCACTGGGTGCCGGCTTTACCCTGCCACTCCAAGCCGAGAAGGGCAGGATCAACCACCACTGCGACTCCCCACTTCGTAACAGGATCGAAAAGCCTCCTCTCACCGCGATGGAAAGGAAAGGCGTGGAGACTCGCAAGGGACCGACCTCCCAGCCCAACCCGCCCCACGCCGGTCGGCGTACAGCAGAAAGAGAGGGGCCAAGTGACTCTCGGAGGTCACGTTAGACACGCCCGCTAGGAACAGGGAGCCACGGAGCAGCACCCCGGGCTTGGCGGAGCAACACTTCCCCACAGAACTTTCCTCTTTCTCTCCCCTTCCCGAACCGTCCCAGCCCCGGAGGCTGTGCCACAGGGCTTAATGAAAAGAGGATGGAGTAGGAGTACAGGGAAAGTGTCGTCATCCCCAACCAGGTGCCGGTATCTCCACGCTCCTCCAAGTCAACGAGGGCAGGATTAACCACCACGGTGACCCCCCATTCGTAACGGAAATGAGCACCCACGTGCCCCCGTGATGGGAAGGAGAGCAGTGCAAGTCCAGCCAGAGACCGAACTCCCCCCTTCCCTGCCCCATGCCCGGCGGCGGACAGCAGGAAGAGAGGGGCCAAGTGATTCTCAGAGGCCCCGGTGGACACGCCCCCTGGGTAAAAGGCGCTGTGGAGCAGCTCACTGGGCTTGGCGGAGCAACACTTACTCACCAACCTTTCCTTTCTCTCTCCCCTTCCCGACGCTGCCCAGCCCCGGAGGTTGTGCACCCGGGCTGAGTGAAAAGAGGATGGAGTAGAAGTGCGGGAAAGGGTCGTCACCCCCAACCGCGTGCCGGCTTCTTCACACCCCTCCAAACGAAAGAGGGCAGGATCAATCACCACAGTGAACCTCCTTCATAACGGGAATGAGAACCCTCGTCGTCCCGCGACTGGAAGGAAAGGCGTGCGAGACCCGCTAGAGTCCGGCCTCCCCCCAATCGGGCCCCCAGCCAGCATCGCCCAACAGGAAGAGTGGGGTCAAGTAACGCTCAGAGGTCAAGTTGGACACGACCCTGGGAACAGGGTGCCAGGGAGCAGCACCCCGGGCTTGGTGGAGCAATCCTTTCCCACCTACCTTTCCTCTCTCTCTCCCCTTCACGACCCCGTCCCAGTCTCTGAGACTGTGCCCCCAGGCGGATTGGAAAAGAGCATGGAGAAAAAGTGTGAGAAAGGGTTGTCGCCACCCACAGGGTGCCGGCTTCACCCCGCCCCTCGAAGCCAAAGAGGGTAGGAGCAACCAACACGGTGATGCCCCACTTTGTAACGGGAATGAACACCTTCTTCCCCCCGGGTTGGGAAGGAAAGTCACGCTAGACACGCCAGGGCCCGACTTCCATCCCCACACAATCCCCTGACATTCGGCGGCGGGCAAGAAGAGAGGGGCAAATCGAGGCTCGTAGGTCCTGGTGGTCATTCCCCCTGGGAACTGGGCACCGGTGAGTGCATCCAGGGCTTGGTGGAGCAACCCTTCCCCACCGACCTTTCCTCTCTCTCTCCCCTTCCCAGCCCTGGAGGCTGTACCCAGGGGCTGAGTGAAAAGAAGATGGAGTAGAAGTGCAGGGAAAGTGTCGTCATCCCTAACCAGGTGCCGGAGTCTCCCCGCTACTCCAAGTCAACGAGGGCAGGATTAACCACCACGGCGACCCCCCATTCGTAACGGAAACGAGCACCCACCTGCCCCCGTGATGGGAAGGAGAGCAGTGCGAGTCCGGCCAGAGAATGACCTCCCCCCTTCCCCGCCCCATGCCCGGCGCCGGACAGCAGGAAGAGAGGGGCAAAGTGACTCTCAGAGGTTCCGGTTGACACGCCCCCTGGGAAAAAGGAGATGTGGAACAGCCCACCGGGCTTGGTGGTGCAACCCTTACACACCGACCTTTCTTTTCTCTCTCCCCTTCCCGACCCTGCCTAGCCCAAGAGGTTTTGCCCCCCGGCTCAGTGAAAAGAGGATGGAGTAGAAGTGCGGGAAAGGGTCGTCACACATAACCGGGTGCTGGCTTCTTCACACCCCTCCAAATGAAAGAGGACTCGATCCATCACCATGATGAACCCCCTTCATAACGGGAATGAGCACGCTGCTGGACCCAAAACTGGAAGGAAAGGCGTGCAAGACCCGCTAGGGACCGACCACCCCCCCATCCGGCCCCCAGCCGAGGTCACCCAACAGGAAGAGTGGAGCCAAGTAACTCTCAGAGGTCAAGTTAGACACGCCCCCTGGGAACAGTGTGCCAGGGAGCGGCACACCCGCCTTGGCGGAGCAACACTTCCCCTCTGACCTTTCCTCTCTCTACGCTTCTCAACCCTCCCAGCCCCGGAGGCTGTGCCCCAGGGTGGATTGGAACAGAGGATTGGGAATAAGTGCGGGAAAGGGTTGTCACCAACCACAGGGTGCCATCTTCACTCCGCCACTCCAAGCCGGAGATGGCAGGAGCAACCACCACGATGTACTCCACTTTGTAATAGGAATGAGCACCCACCTCCCCCCGCGACGTGAAGTAAACGCGTGCGAGACCCTCCAGGGCGTGACCTCGAAACCAACCCCATCCCCTGCCTGTCGGCGGTGGGCATGAAGACAGGGGCCAAGCGAGGTTCGGAGGTCCTGGTGGACACGCCCCCTGGGAATAGGGCGCCGTGCAGTGGCCCTCCGGGCTTCGCGTAGCAACCTTCCCCACCGATCTTTCTTCTCTGTCTCCCATTCCCGACCCCGTCCCAGCCCCGGAGGCTGTGCACCCGGGCGGAATGTTAAAGAAGATGGAGAAGAAGTGAGGGAAAAAGTCGTCACCGCCCACCGGCTGCTGGCTTCTCTAAGCCCCTCCAATCCAAGGAAGGTAGGATCAACTACCACAGCGACACTCTAATTTGTAACAGGAATGAGCACCCTCCTGCCCCTGAGACGGGAAGGAAAGGCATGCGAGCCCCGCCAGGGACCGATCTCCCCCCAAACTACCCCCTGTCTGGTGGCGCCAACAGGAAGAAAGAGTTAAAGCGATGCTGGGAGGTCCTGGTGGACACGCCACCTGGGAAAAAGCGCTGTGGGGCGCCCCCCCGGGTTTGGGGGAGCAACCCTTCCCCACCGACCTATCCTCTCTCTCTCCCATTCCCGGCCCTTCCCAGCCCCGAAGGCTGGGCACCTGGGCGGAATGTTAAAGTGGATGTAGAAGATCAATCACCAAGGTGAAGCCCCTTCTTAATGGGATCTAGCACCCTCCTGGACCTTCGACTTGAAGGAAAGGCGTGTGAGACCCGCTAGGGACCGAACTCCCCCCCCATCCGGCCCCCCGCCGGCGGCGCCCAGCAGGAAGAGAGGGGTCAAGTGACTCTCAGAGGTCACGTTGGACACACCCACTGGGAACAGGGTGCCAGGGAACAGAACCCTGTGCTGGGCAGAGCAACACTTCCCCACCGACCTTTGCTCTCTCTCTCCCCATTCTGATACCTCCCAGCCCTGGAGGCTGTGCACGCGGACGGAGTGGAAAGCAGGATGGAGAAGAAGTGCAGGAAAGGGTCGTCACCGACCACAGGGTGCCGTCTTCTCCACGCCCCTCCAAGCTGAGGAGGGCAGGATCAACCACCATGGCGACCCCCAGCTTCGTAACAGGAATCAGCAACCTGCTGTCCCCGCAACAAGAAGGGCTGGGAGACCCGCCAAGGACCGAACTTACCCCCCACATCGCCCCCTGCTTGGCGGCGCCACCAGGAAGAGAGGAGCAAAGAAATGCTAGGAGGTCCCAATGGACACGCCCCCCTGGAACTGGGAGCTTCTGAGCGCATGCGGCCTTGGCGGAGAAGCCCTTCCCCACCGAAATTTACTCTCTATCTCACCTTCCTTACCGCATCCCAGCCCTGGAGTTTATGCCCCCAGGCGGAGTGAAATGAGGATGGAGTAGAAGTGCGGGAAAATGTTGCCACCCCCAACCGGGTGCCGGCTTCTTCACACCCCTCCAAATGAAAGAGGGCAGGATAAATCACCACGGGGAACCCCCTTCATAACGGGAACGAGCACTCTCCTGGACTCTCGACGGGAAGGAAAGGCATGCGAGACACGCTAGGGACCGACCTGAACCCCATCCAGCCCCGACCCGGTTTTGCCCAACAGGAAGAGTGGGGCCAAGTAACTCTTAGAGGTCAATTTGGACACGTCCCCTGGGAAAAGGGTGCCAGGGAGCGGCACCCCGACCTTGGCGGAGCAACACTTCCCCTCTGACCTTTCCTCTCTCTACCCTTCCCAACACCGTCCCAGCCCTGGAGGCTGTGCCCCAGGGTGGATAGAAACAGAGGATGGAGAAGAAGTGAGGGAAAGGGTCATCACCACCCACAGGGTGCAGGGTTCACCCCGCGCCTCCAGGCCGGAGAGGGCAGGAGCAACCACCACGATGTACCCAACT
Source organism: Aplodontia rufa (assembly GCA_004027875.1). Taxonomy (NCBI): domain Eukaryota; kingdom Metazoa; phylum Chordata; class Mammalia; order Rodentia; family Aplodontiidae; genus Aplodontia; species Aplodontia rufa. The sequence continues at coordinate 7,435 of PVKS010044127.1, forward strand.
TTGTAATTGGAATGAGCACCCTCCTCCACCTGTGATCTGAAGGAAAGTCGTGTGAGAACTGCCAGGGCCTGACCTCGATCCCCACCCCATTCCCTGCCTGTCAGCGGTGGGCATGAAGAGAGGGGCCAAGCGAGGCTCGGAGGTCCTCGTGGCCACGCCCCCTGGGAACAGGGTGCCATGCAGCAGCCCCCCGGGCTTCGCGTAGCAACCCTTCCACACCGATCTTTCTTCTCTCTCTCCCATTTCCGACCCTGTCCCAGCCCCAGAGGCTGTGCACCCGGGCGGAATGTTAAAGAAGATGGAGAAGAAGTGCAGGAAAAGGTCGTCACCCCCAACCGGGTGCCAACTTCTTCACACCCCTCCAAACCAACGAGGGCAGGATTAATCACCAAGGTGACCCCACCTTCTTTACGGGAACGAGCACTCACCTGCCCACGCGATGGGATGAAAAAGGGTGCGATACCCGCCAGGGACAGACCTCTCCCCCCACCCCGCCAACCAACGGGCAGCTCCCAGCAGGAAGAAAGGGGCCAAGTGACTCTCGAGGTCACGTTGGACACGAACCCTGGGGACAGGGTGCCTATGAGCGCTTCCCGGGCTTGGCGGAGCAACGCTTCCCAAAGACCTTTTCTCTCTCTCTCCCCTTCCCGATCCCATATCAGCCCTGGAAGCCATGCCCCTGGGCGGAGTGAAAAGAGGATGGAGTAGAAGTGCAGGTAAGGGTCGTCACCTCCCACCGGTTGCCGACTTCTACCCACCCCTGCAAGACCAGGAGGGCTGGATCAACAACCATGGTGATTACCCTCTTCCTAAGGGGAACGAACACCCTCCTAACACTGCAAAGGGAAGAAAAGGCGTGAGAGACCCCCTAGGTACCGACCTCCCCCATCAACCCATCCTCAGCTGGGGGGCGTTCAGCAGGAAGAGAGGGGTCAAGCGTTCGGAGGTCCAGGTGCACAAGCCCCCTGGGAACAAGGCACCGCAGAGTGGCCCCATGAGCTTGGCGAAGCAACCCTTCCCCACCGACCTTTCCTCTCTCTCTCCCATTCTGACCCCGTCCCAGGCTCTGAGACTGTGCCTCCAGGCTGGAGTGGAAAAGAGGATGGAGAAGAAGTGCGAGAAAGGGTCGTCACCATCAACAGGGTGCCAGCGTCAACACGCCCCTCCAAACCAACGAGGGCAGGATCAACCACCACAGCGACCCCCAAATTTTTAACGGGATGAGCACCCTCCTGCCCCCACGACGGGAAGGAAAAGCACGTGAGACACGCTACGGCCCGACCTCCCCACCCACACCACCCCCTGCCGGGTGGCGCTTAGCAGGAAGAGAGGGGCCAAGTGACTCTCGGAGGTCCCAATGGACATGCCCCCTGGGAAAAAGGTGCTGTGGAGCGGCGCCCAGGGTTTGGCGGAGCAACCTTTCCCCAACAACCTTTCCTCTCTCTCCCTTTCCGGAAGCTTCCAATTCCCGGAGTCTGTGCCCCCGGACTGAGTGAAAAGAGAATGGAGTAGAAGTGTGGGAAAGGGTCGTCACCCCCAACAGGGTGCCGACTTCATCACAACCCTCCAAAGCAACGCGGGCAGGATCAATCACCACGGTGACCCCACCTTTATAATGGTAACGAGCACCAACCTGCACACGCAATGGGAAGGAAAAGCATGCGATACCCAACAGGGACCAAACTATCCCCACACACCGCCAACCGAAGGGTGGATCCCAGCAAGAAGAAAGGGGCCAAGTGACTCTGGGAGGTCTCGTTTGACACGCCCCCTGGTAACAGGGCGCCACAGAGTGGCTCCCCGGCCTTGATGGAGCAATCCTTCCCCACCTACCTTTCCTCTCTCTCTCCCTTTCCTTATACCGTCCCAGGCCCGGAGCTTGTGCCCTGGGGCTGAGTGAAAAGTGGATGGAGTAGAAGTGCACGGAAAGTTTTGTCACTCCCCTTTAGGTGCCAGCGTCTCCCCGTGCATCCAAGCCAACAAGGGCAGGATCAACCACCACGGTGAAAGCCCCTTCCTAAAGGTAACGAGCACACTCCTGCCCCCGCGACGAGAAGGAAAGGATGCGAGACCCGCCAGAGACTGACCTCCCCCCAACCCGGCCCTTGCCGGGCAGCGGACAGCAGGAAGAAAGGGGCCAAGAGCCTCAAGGAGGTCATGTTAGACATGCCCCCTAGGAACAGGGCGCCAAGGAGCGGCACCCCGGTCTTTGCTGAGCAACGCTTCCCCACAGACCTTTTCTCTCTCTCTTCCCTTCCCGACCCCGTCGCAGCCCTGGAAGCCATGCACCTGGGTGGAGTGAAAAGAGGATGGAGTAGAAGTGAAGGAAAGGGTCGTCACCTCCCACCAGCTGCTGGCTTCTACCCACCCCTCCAAGACCAGGAGGGCAGGATCAACAACCATGGTGATCACCCTCTTCCTAAGGGGAATCAATACCCTCTTGCCCCCGCAAAGGGAAGAAAAGGCGTGAGAAACCCGCTAGTTACTGACCTCCACCATCAACCTGTCCCCGACCGGGGGGGTGTTCAGCAGGAAGAGAGGAGTCAAGCGTTCGGAGGTCCAGGTGCACAAGCCCCCTGGGAACAAGGCGCTGCAGAGCGGCTCCCCGAGCTTGGTGAAGCAACCCTTCCCCACTGACCTTTCCTCTCTCTCTCCCATTCCCGACCCCATCCCAGCCTCTGATACTAAGCCCCGGACGGAGTGGAAAAGAGGATAGAGAAGAAGTGTGAGAAAGTGTCGTCACCACCGACAGGGTGCCGTCTTCACCCCGCCCCTTGAAGCCGAAGAGGGCAGGAGCAACCAACACGGATACGAGCCAATTTGTAAAGGGAATGAACACCCTCCTCCCCCGCTTTGGGAAGGAAAGTCACGCGAGACCTGCCAGGGCCCCACTACCATCCCCACCCAATCCCCTGCTGGTCAGCGGTGGGCAGGAAGAGAGGGGCAAAGAGAGGCTCGGAGGTCCTAGTGAACATGCCCCCTGGGAACAGGGCACCGCTGAGCGCATCCAGAGCTTGTGCAAACCCGCCAGGGACCGACCAACTCCCCAAACCCGTAAACACGCCAGATGGCGCCCAGCGGGAAGAGAGGGGCCAAGTGACTCTCGGAGGTGAAGTTGGAGAAGCCACCTGGGAATAGGGTGTCAGGGAGCAGCACCCGTGGCTTGGCAGAGCAACACTTCCCCACCAACTTTCCTCTCTCTCTCCCCTTCATGACACCTCCCAGCCCTGAAGGCTGTGCTGATGGGCGGAGTGGAAAAGAGGATGGAGAAGAAGTGCGGGAAAGGGTCGTCACCACCCACAGGGTGCAGGCTTCTCCATGCCCTCCAAGCTGAGGAGGGGAGGATCAAACGACATGTCGACCCCCAGCTTCGTAACAGCAATAAACACCTTCTGCCCCCACGATGGAAAGGCCCTGGAGACCGGCCAGGGACTGAGCTCATACCCCAGCCATCCCCCCGCTGGGCAGAGCCCAGCAGGAAGAGGGTGGCCAAGTGACTCTCAGAGGTCACGTTGGACACGAACCGTGGGGACAGGGCGCCTATGAGCACATCCCGCGCTTGGCGGAGCAACCCTTCCCCACAGAACTTTACTCTCTCTCTCACCTTCACGACCTCGTCCCAGCCCTGGAGGCTGTATCCCGGGTGGAGTGGAAAAGAGGATGGAGAAGAGGTGCGGGAAAGGGACATCACCGCCCACCAGGTGCCGGCTTCTCCCCGCCCCTCCAAGCCGAGGAGTGCAGGATCAAACACCATGGCGACCACCCACTTCGTAACAGGAACCAGCAGCCTCCTCCCACAGCGACTGAAAGGAAAGGCATGGGAGACTCGCCAGGGACCGACATCCCAGCCCAACCTGCCCCACCCTGGGTGGCGGAAAGCAGGAATAGAGGGGTCAAGTGACTCTCGGAGGTCACGTTAGACACGCCCCCTAGGAACAGGGCGCCAAGGAGCAGCACCCCTGGTTTGGCGGACCAACACTTTCTAACCGAACTTTCCTCGTTCTCTTCCATTTCCGACCCTGTCCCAGCCCCAGAGGCTGTGCCCTTAGTGGATTGGAAAAGAGGATGGAGAAGAAGTGCGTTAAAGTGTCGTCACCACCCACCGGCTGCCGGATTCTCCTCGCCCCTCCAAGCCAAAGTGGGCAGGATCAACCACCACGGTGAACCCCCACTCTGTAACGGGAAAGAACACACTCCTGCCTCCGCGACGGGAAAGAAAGGCACACGAGACTCGCTAGGGACCCATCTCTCCTCCCTAAAATACCCCCTGTCGGGCGGCGCCCACAGGAAGAGACAGGCAAAGCGATGCTGGGAGGTCCCAGTGGACAGATACCGTGGGAACAGGGCCCCTTCAAGCGGCACCCCGGGCTTCGTGAGCAACGCTTCCCCACAGACCTTTTCTCTCTGTCTTCCCTTCCCTACCCTGTCTCAGCCCTGGAAAACATGCCCCTGGTCAGAGTGAAAATAGGATGGAGTAGAAGTGCAGGAACGGAACGTCACCTCCCACCAGATGCCGGCTTCTACCCACCCCTCCAAGACCAGGAGGGCAGGATCATAAACCATGGTGATCCCCCTCTTTCTAAGGGGAATGAATACCCTCCTGCCCCCGCGAAGGGAAGAAAAACCGTGAGAGAACTGCTAGGTACCGACCTCCCCCATCAACCCGTCACTGGCGGGGGAGCAGTCAGCAGGAAGAGAGAAATCAAGGAACGTTCAGAGGTCCAGGTACAAAAGCCCCCTGGGAACAGGGTGCCGCTGAGCACACCCAGGGCTTGGTGGAGCAACCCTTCCCCACCGAACTTTCCTCTCTCTCTCCCATTCCCGAAACCGTCCCAGCCTCTGAGACTGTGCCCCCGGTAAAAGTGGAAAAGAGGATGGAGAAGAAGTGCGAGAAAGGGTCGTCACCACCCACAGGGTGCCGGCCTCACCCTGTCCCTCAAAGCTGAAGAGGGCAGGAGCAACCAAAACGGTGACGCCCCACTTTGTAAGGGGAATGAGCACCCGCCTCCCCCCCGTTGGGAAGGAAAATCACGCGAGACCCGCCAGGGCCTGTCTTCCATCATCACCCAATCCCCTGCTGGTCGGCGGCCGGCAGGAAGAGAGGGGCAAAGCGAGGGTCGGAGGTCCTGGTGGACATGCCCCCTGGGAACAGGGCAACGCTGAGCGCATCCAGGGTTTGGTGGAGCAACCCTTCCGCACCAGCCTTTCCTCTCTCTCTCCCCTTCTCAGCCCCAGAGGCTGTGCCCCAGGGCTGAGTGAAAACAGGATGGAGTAGAAGTGTGGGAATATGTCGTCACCCCCCACCGGGTGCCGGGTTCTTCACACCCCTCCAAACCAACGAGGGCAGGATCAATCACCATGGTGACACTCCATTCATTAGTGGACGAGCACCATCCTGTCACCGCGATGGGAAGGAAAGGGGTGCAAGACCCGCCAGGCACAGACCACCATGCCAAACTGGGCAACCCGCCAGGCGGCGCCCAGCAGGAAACAGGAGCCAAGTGACTCTTGGAGGTGAAGTTGGACAAGCCCCCTGGGAACACGGTGGCAGGGAGCGGCACCCTGGGCTTGGCGGAGCAATGCTTCCCCACAGAACTTTTCTCTCTCTCTCCCCTTCAGGACACCTCCCAGCCCTGGAGGCTGTACCTACGGGCGGAGTGGAAAGGAGGATGGAGAAGAAGTGCAGGAAAGGGTCGTCAACACCCATAGTGTGCCGGTTTCTCTATGCCCCTCCAAGCTGAGGAGGGGAGGATCAAACAACATGGCGACCCCCAGCTTCGTAACAGGAACCAGCACCCTTCTGCCCCCATGATGGGAAGGCCCGGGAGACCGGCCAGGGACTGACCTCATCCCCCAGCCGGCCCCACGCTGGGCGGCGCCCAGCAGGAAGAGAGGGTCCAAATGACTCTCAGCGGTCACGTTTGACACGAACCCTGGGGACAGGGAACCTATGAGCACATCCCGGGCTTGTCGGACCAACACTTCCCAAAGACCTTTGCTCTATCTCTCCCCTTCCGGACACCATATCAGCCCTGGAAGCTGTGCTCCTGGGCGGAGTGAAAAGAGGATGGAGTAGAAGTGCAGGAAAGGGTCGTCACCTCCCACACGCTGCCGGCTTCTACCCACCCCTCCAAGACCAGGAGGGCAGGCTCAACAACCATGGTGATCTCCCTCTTACAAAGGGGAACGAACACCCTCCTGCCCACGCAAAGGGAAGAATAGGCGTGAGAGACCCGCCAGGTACCGCCCTCCCCCATCAACCCGTCCCCGGCCAGGGGGGCCTTCAGCAGGAAGAGAGGGGTCAAGCGTTCTGAAGTCCACTTGCACAAGCCCCCTAGGAACAAGGCGCCGCAGAGCGGCCCCCCGAGCTTGGCGAAGCAACCCTTCCCCGCCGACCTTTCCTCTCTCTCTCCCATTCCTGACCCCGTCCCAGCCTCTGAGACTGTGCCCCCTGGACGGAGTGGAAAAGAGGATGGAGAAGAAGTGCGAGAAAGGGTACTCACCACCCACAGGGTGCCGGCGTCACCCCGCCCCTCCAAACCAACGAGTGCTGGATCAACCACCACGGCGACCCCCAACGTTTTAACGGTATGAGCACACTCCTCCCCCCGTGACGTAAAGGAAAAGCACGTGAGACCCGCAACGGACCGACCTCCCCATCCACACCGCCCCCCGACGCGTGGCGCCTAGCAGGAAGAGAGGGCCAAGTGACTCTCGGAGGTCCCAGTGGACACGCCCCCTGGGAAGAAGGCGCTGTGGAGCGGCCCCCCGAATTTGGCGGAGCAACCTTTCCCCACTGACCTTTCCTCTCTCTCCAATTCTGGAACCTTCCCATTCACGGAGGCTGTGCCCCCGGGCTGAGTGAAAAGAGAATGGAGTAGAAGTGCGGGAAAGGGACGTCACCCTCAACCAGGTGCTGACTTCTTCACACCCCTCCAAACCAACGCGGGCAGGATCAATCACTACGGTGACCCCACCAGCATAACGGGAAAGAGCACCAACCTGCCCACGAGATGGGAAGGAAAAGCATGTGATACCCTCCATGGACCGAGCTATCCCCTCATACC
>PVKS010044128.1:0-14502 GCA_004027875.1 Aplodontia rufa
TATATAATGAATTAATTATTGGAATATGGTCATCAAATTCTGCCACAGGCAGAGGGTCACATAAACTTTCTTGTTAAATGATTATTGAATTTTAAAGAATACTTAGGCCTCAAGCTGTGGAAATGAATATATTGTTGAAATAAGATAGGATGTGGAAGCTGGAAGACAAGAAAAATCAAACTTCAAAGATCTTTTTATTCTTTTTTTCAAAAGAGGAAATATTGCATGCAAATTGGAGTGGGAATTCTAAGGGGCAGGATAGTCTGCTCCATCTTCAAGATGTGCTGAGAGGTTTCTTTTTTTGGTGGGAGGAGGTTATTTGTATTTTTTATTAAGAAATTTAGTTGTTGTACAATCAAAAATGATTCCAATGAAACAATATGATATGTGTGTATATATATATATACATATATATATATATATATATATTCTGAAAATTAAATTTATCCCCTGGAGCCCTCCTAATTTCCCACCTTTATCCCTCCCCTCTTCTCCCCTCCACCCTCCTTCCCAATACATCTCTATGAATACCCTAGGTTGTGTGTCACTACACATTTTCAGTGTTTAATACATGAGAGTTGACCACCTTTCACACTGGTCTGGGTCTACCTCCAGCCTCCACTGATGAGTGAACACATTCTACCCTTGACTCACTGGGTTAGGCTGACTTCACTCAGCATGATTTCTTCCATAGTCATCCTTTTACCTTCAAAGGCTGCAATATCATTGTTTCTAATTGCTAAGTAGAACTCCATGGTATATATAGTTTTTTAATCCATTCATCCAGTGAGGGGCATCTGGGTTGTTTCCATAATTTAACTATTGTAAATTGAGCTGCTATGAACGTACATTTTGCTGTGTCACTGTAATGTGCTGATTCTAAATCCCCTGGAAAATTACCCAGGAGAGGAATAGCTGTGTCATATGGTGGGCTCTTCCCTAATTGTTTGAGGACTCTCCACACTGCTTTTCAGATGGGCTGTACCAGTCTGCAGTTCCACCAACAGTGTGCTAGTGTGCCTATCTCTCCACAACGCCTCCAGCATCTATTATAGGTATCTTTGAAGTTTGAAGTCTTTACATGGAGGTTAAGCATGAAACAAAATGTACATATAGGTCTAGAAAACATTTTGAGATCTTTATGTGTGTTCAAGATATGGTTGTACTTTGGTATCTTTAGAAGTATGAATTTTAATTTAAATTGAATACTACATAAGTTGATTTTTTTGTTCATAAGTGCCTTCTTGTACACATTTGCCCTCTTTTCCTTAATATGCATGGGTCTTAAAATATGTTTTATATGCAAAGAGAAAAATGAAAAGATATAAATAAGTAGCAAATACTAGAGTAAAATTGGTAGTCAAAAATAATAATGGTAAACAATGTGATTCAAGCAAGGAGATTTTCAGGGTGAGACAAGTTCAAAGATGTCTTTTTTTAATATTATCAGAAATATCTTTATTTTCTTTTTTTTAATTTTTGGACAACCATGCAAGTTTTAAACAAAATAATATAAAATGTGTATAGTTTCTGGATATTAGATTTACCCCCCAGGAGTGCCCCCCAATTACCCACTTTTATCCCTCCCTTACCTTACCCACAATGTCTCTAAAATAGTATTAAGCTGTATAACATTACACCTTATCTGGATTTAGCACATGATAATGGAACACCTTTCTGAATGGCCAGGGTCTAGTTCCAACCTCCACAGTGGAGACATTCGAACCTTGGATCTCAGATTTAAGCTGATTTTACTAAGTATAATTTCTTCCATAGCCATCCAAAGATAAATCTTGAAAGGAGTAATATATTTGAATTCATTGTAATGAGCAAGCACTGCTATGGAAGAAAAGATACACAAGTTAGTTTTTTTTCCAGGTGTTTATAACCAACAGAAAGTAGGTGAAGTACTGGGACAACTCTATTTCCATAACCAAGAAAGGAAACACAAACATGCTATGTAAAAACTCAAAACTTAATGAAAAAGTTAAATATCTCACTGACCTATGAGGAGAAAAAACACTTTCTGACTTATAAAGCAAAAACAATAAGGAGTAATAATAAATGATTTTCAAAATTTAAAAAATTCACTAAAAATGTCAGGGAGAAGATATATGAAACATATGTAAAATTTATGTAGCAAGATATATAAATGATTCATTCAAAAGGGCAAATAATAAGTAGACATGAACTGACACAAATATTTGTAAAAAAGATAAGTATATATTTCAAAGAAGATATATATGTCTATATCAATATCTGTATCTATATCTATCTATCTATATATATATATCTGTATCTGTATGTGTATCTCTTCAGAATTCAGTAAATACAATTTCAAAGGATAATCCAATGGCATTTCACTTTTATTAGATTAGGAAATGTTAAGTCTTACCATATCAATTATAAAAGGAAGCAGGGAACAGATAGTACATGTAATTTTATTGGAAGTAAAATTAATTTAGCTCAACATCCTTAAAGAGCAATTAGATCCAGTATATTTGTGTACATTCTATATAATAAAGAAATATCATTTCTAAGCAACTATCAACTTTGTACAAATATCATTTTTGTACAAATGAAGTATAAAGTATGAATAAGGTTGTTCTATGAGGCTTTTCCTTAATATGTGAGTACTAGAGGGGTTAATAAAACAGGAAGTTGAAAAATTATTATAGTGTGTTCATACACTATGCATGGAATATATACATCACTTAAAATAAATTATCTAAATCTTATAGACCTTAGAGATGAGATGTTCAATAAAGAAGTAAGTTACAGATGATTGCATTTCTGCAATCTGTAAGCACATGATTTTCATAAATAATCTATTCGTTTAGGTACAAGGAATATACAAAGAGATGTGCTATAGAATACATGCATGGTAACTGTGTCTGATGATAGGAAAGAAAGGACATTGGAAGGTGAACCTAGGAATTTCAACTCCAATTTCTGTAAAAATATTTTGAAAATAAATGCATCAAAATTACAGCTTTTGTTCGTATTTTTATTTGAAGAGATGGATAGACGAATGCTTGTTATATTAGTATTCACAGTTTTCTTGTTTTTAAAGTTATTTGAAAATATGTTTGGTTTGGGCTTTTCTGGAAAAATGGGATATGGTAAAAAAAATATGTTGATATTTGCATTCAACTTAGTATAATGGACAGTCTGAAATAGTTTGTGACCATGCTATTACAATGAAATAAAAACTGGTATTTGAAACTCTTCTGACAGCTGCATATTACAAAGAAGAATTGAAGTAATAATTCAGGAGATAAGTTAAATATGTTTAAAAGTTCAGCTTAAGAAGCCTCAGGGAAATCTGTTTCCTTTGTATGAATTAATGAAAGCACCATCTCCAAAGGCAAGGATTGTAAAACTGCACACTTTTCTTATAGGTGCATCACAGCATGCCTTTCTCCAACTGATGCAGTACATAGGGATTGGCCTTACTATTTGGTCTCCAGTACACACTGATACTTCCAGCCAGGAACTTTTCAACTGTGGTAAAAACTGACACATTTGATTTTTGATTATGCTGCTGTGGAGATTTATATTATGTAACAAATTGCAACTAGCTGTTGTATTTTGGGGCTTGATGCTGCAATTTATGTTGTATGGAAAACATTCTCTCTCCTGCTTAAACATAGTTTTTTTAGTTTATATTCTTGAGCAATCCAATATGCCTTCTCTAAAGAATACCTTTACCTTAGATAGCATCCCCAAGGTAAGAACAGGAATCTGAAAAGAACAGTGTTGTTGAAGTCAGTAGACAACGATTTTCAATCCAGTAATGTCATTACCAAGTTGTTGATTTCTGGGCAAATAATCTTCCTTTTTCTAGATTATGTTTGTTCATACCCAGTGCTCCTAAATCCCCTTGTTCCTCCAAGATACTGTAAATGATTGTAACCTGTTTTCTTGATACTTAGGTAATTCTGCTAATGAACCATCCCACTCCTTAATCCCATCTATGCTGTATTAGCATCCTTCCTGTTTCAATCTTTTTTTTAAACACCCACACATTACCAAAAGATATTTAATCATTGTAAACATTTTGAATCTATAATAAGGTCACCTTACAGAAATTCATAGTATGGACTTTCTGATCCACTGAAAATTTCTACTTCCTTAATTGTACTCACAGGACTTATTCATCTCCAAATGTTAAGGTCAGTGGAATAAACTTGGGATCACAGAATCTTCCTATTCACTCCTCCTGTACTTTCCCCAAAGAAAATGGTTAGAGTCAGAATTTTTAAGTCAATTTCACCAAATGATAGAGTAGTGGTTGAAAAACACAAGGACAATTTAGTGTAAACTTCAACATAGGTATCACTTGAATAAAATTCAAAATTGTTTGCATAATAAAAGGTAACAAAAAAACCCAGTGAGAATATACAGGAGAGGGGTTAGCAGCATTATCAAAGCAGATGCAATTATATATACTGCTGGACTCCTGAAATCCTTATTCTAGGTGCTCATAGTTGGGTATATGAGCATCTAAATGAATAAGAATCACATTGGATGTTCAGGAAAATCAGTTGAGCTTTCCAAGTGTAGCTATATAGCAGCAATTGAAGAGACTATTATGGACATTTGCTAGGAACCATGACATCAAGACCCAAACATTTCAGCAATTTCATTTTCATCATTATAAAAATGAGAAAAAATGAGTGAGATTCAGTACAGTCATGCCTTGGCATAGGTCTTATAGCTCTTATTTGATATTTCCAGCCTCCAAAACTAAAGCAGCTGGATCATAATTTATTGAACATAGCTCTATAACATTATTACAAGATCCCAGAAGTTCTTGAGCATTATGCTAATAGTCCCTCAGACTTCCTGTAAAGCCTATCCTACTCAAGATCAAATCCTAATTTAAGAACGGTGGAAACAGAAGCACACAACGTTCCTGGGTGCACAATGCTGATACAAAAATGAGTTGAATTTGCTCTTTCATTACAACACTTCAGCTAAGAATGGTCAAAAACCAACACAAAAGGGTTGCAACATAGGAGTTTAAAGGGAAGAAGGAGATAGTACCCCAAGGATTTATCAATCAGAAGAAAACTCAAAGACATCAAGAGAATGAACTGAGGCACAAAATTTGGAAGGAGATACAAGGATAAATAATCTGAAAACGCCATGGCAGAATAACCTATGAAAATGCCTGACTAGTCTAGATAGAAAAAGTATCTTGTACTGCCCAGCATGTAGACAGGTACATCTTGGCTCGGCATTGCTTTGTCTGCAATGTAAAAAAATGTGATTATAAAATTCTTGCCTATCTTTCTTCTAGCAAGGTGGATGTATGGATGTATGGAGGGATGGATAGATGAAGGGATGAATGGGAAATAAATATTCACGTAAGTATACACAAAATACTTTCTTTTTATGTATAAATATCAAGTTGGTTTTAGTTTCTGAACTATCTTTGAAAGCATTTACATGAGACATTTTTAGTGAGAGAGCTTTGCCAAATGTTTGCATTGTTAATTAGGTGAGCAGCATGGTGGATAAATATTCTAGTTCTATGGAGTCACAGAGATATCCCAGAAGTTTTGAAATTAACTGTGTGATATATTTTAATATATGAATGCTTCTAAATAAGTTTTTCAAATTTACGTGTATTGATTGTCCTTCTGACTAACTTCTTAGAGTAATTTCTAATGGAACAGTGGAAAGTACTATCTTTGGTTTCAGATGAAATTTTAAAAATTATTCTTGTATTGACATTTCCTTGGTGTTTGGCCTTGGATTCTTATCCTAATCTCTTCCATAATATGTTTGTTTCATCTAAAAATGGAAACACCAAGACCTCAGTCACAGATTATTATGGCAACTAGTGGATGATTCATTTCAGTCCCCAAATTATGCCTGCCATGCAAGAGGTGCTCTATAAATGAATTTGATGACTGACTTTATGCATCTCCAGGAAAACTAGAGGCATTTAGAAATGGGCAATGACATGAGTATTGTAGTATCATAGCAAAGAAATTGGGAAGCATTTTAATATATGAAGCTATCATGAACCCATTCAAAACATTAAAAAGTCATTAATATATTCTATGACACTGTTACACTCATAACACAAATGACATCATAAAATGTAAAGGTCTTATGCCCTGCTGAGTGTTAATTGTGGATAACTAAAGAAACCATTAAAATTGTATTTAACTATAACCTTGTAAATATCATCTGCTTTTGTTATTTACTTATTATATAAATAATATATATAATTGCAAAAATGTGGATGAGTTAGGATACATTTTAAAAAATCACTTTTGGGGCTGGAGCAGTGGCTCAGCTGTTGAAGCTCTTGCCTGGCATTTGTGAGGATGCAGATTTGAATCCTAGCACAACAAACACAACAAAGTGTTGGAGCAATGAAAGCCACATGAAAAACTAAATAAAACTAATTTTCTCTTTCTCTCTCTCTGTTCTTCTCTCCCCTTATTAAAAAAATCACTTTAGTCTACCTTTCAGAGTTAACCACTCTTAACATGAATAAGCTTTCAGACTATATATAGCCATTTATGTATAAGCACACACATATAGATAGAATTTCTATTAAAAAAATCATATAATCATGTGATAAATATTCATTTGTATTTTTTATTAACTGAGCATCCATTTATTCATATCCTTAGTAATGTTCCAAATAAAATTTGTCACAATACTCTGTCCAACATGGTGACTGAACACAATAACTTTTCTGAATGCTATTATAAAGAAGACACTCTGGAGACCAGAGGCTTCTAAAAGGTGAGTTATGGTTTGATTATATAAAATAGAACATCTTGTTCTATTTAAATTTTTCACCTGATCCTGAACCCATATTTTTATTCCATTTTGAAATCATGACAAACCATGGTTTGTAAAATACTGCGTAATGTTTTGTTGAAAATGCTGAATATTATTATAACCATTTATCTTTACATAGTAGAAACACTTGACTGGAAAAAGCACTGTTTTATTTTCCTGATGCATTAGGGGAAGTTATCGTGTTTTTGGCTCTAGCTATTGCTATTAATTCTCCAACTTTTATGACCATGAACCACCACTCTCAAATTTTTTCTTCACATTTTCATCAATATAACTATATACAATCTTGCTTTTTCAATGAGAAAACAGCCCAATAGTGAATTATAATTGGCAGGCTTATGCAAAATTAAATATGAACTGTTGACTTGAGTAAACCTTTATACCAACTCTGAACATATAATCATTGTTTCATATGGAACCCATCCATTAATTTAGATATTTGATGATAGTAAGCTATCAATAATATTAGCATCATACATATTAATTATTAATAAATCCTAGGAAGAATGGAAATTTCCATTCTATAACATTCAAAATCTCTAAAGCTTAATTAATACCATTCTATACTTGACAAGTACAAATAATACTTTTCTGTAAGTCAGTATAAATATAGACTTAAAAAACCTCCTAAAACAATTTAATTTAGTATTCAAGTCATAGTTTGAAAATTTTAATTCTAAGTGGACTGCTATATAAATAACTATCATTGTCACTTAAATCATGTAAATATAAACTAGTCTGTCCTCTGTACTAAAGAATTTGTGTCACATCATCAATTTGTCTTGCCCTATACCTTTCCCTTTTACTCTAGGTTTCTTACACTTTCATTGATGCTGATGTGACACTTTTTCTGTGTTCTAGTATAAGGTTTCATTCCTAAGGTTGCTACTTCATGATGTAACCATTAGGTGTTAAGTTTTTATACTTGCTCCCTAAATCTTAGAGTCTGTATTAGTCAGTTTTTCATTGCTATAACAAAATTATGGAGACAGGCTAATTTTAAAATGAAAAGAGATCTACTTAGTTTATAGTTATGGAGGTTGAGAGTATAAACAACATGGCACAGACTTTGGCAAGAACCACCCCCCTAGATGATGCTGAGAGTACATGTGGGAGAAAGTGAGGGTATCTCTAAAAGGTAGCCAGAAGAGAGAGTGGCTGGAGCAGGTACAGACTTTTTATAGCAGTCCTGCCTTAAGAACTCACTCAGGTCCCATGAGAAAAGCCTTATTCCATTTGGAAGGCATGTACCTAATTGGCCTAGGACACCTCTTAAAGGTCAACACCTCCCAGTACCACCACTCAGAAGACTGTGCTCCAACATTTAAGACTTTAGAAAACACTCAAACCATATCTACACTTTAATACATAATGCTGGGAAACTATCAGACGATGTCACTTACAAGAAGATGGCATAATTAGTGGGCCAAGGAGAACATAATTTACATTTAAATCATGACCACTGACCTCAGAGGAAAATGCCATTGGTCAGTGTTTAGAAAAATCACTGCAATGGGAATGTAAGGTAGGATGTTCAACTTCTCCTGCTGGTGCTGTGTGGCTCAAATTGACTGACAGAGGCAGTAAGAGGCAGTAAGCAATCCAAGCCTGATGCCCATTTATTTGCTGTGTGTCCTTGAGCATTTTGAACATTAGTTTCATATCTAATATAAGAATAATTAGGGGCTAGAGCGGTGGCTTGGCGGTTATGGCACTTGCTAGGTATGTGCACAGGTTCAAACCTCAGCACCCACTTACACAACTGAGTGTCACAGCAAAGAACACCATGTGAAAATCTCAATAAATTGATTCTGTCTCTCTCTCCCTCCCTGTCCCTCTCTCTTAAAAAAAAAAAAAAGAATAATTAGACTTTTCTTATAAAATTATTGATAAGTTTACAACAGCTACTTATAGGTCTAGAACAGCTCTTGGTAACCAAGAGATACTCAAGGAAAGATATCTTAGCCATTGGAAATGGCACATGCCTTAACCCCATCTCCTTGGGAGGTTGAGGCAGGAGGATTAACTTATTGACACCTTCAGCAACTTAGCAAGACTCTGTATCAAAATTTTAAGAAAGAATAAAATAAAAAGTGTTGGGGATGTAGCTCAATGATAAGTCACCCCTAAGTTCAATACTCAGTATTACAAATAAAATAAAGGAAAGGTAGCCTAATCATGATAATTGATGTCAGTCATGTCATTCGAACTTCATGGGACATAGGTAAAAATCTTTGGGGTTCCTTCCCACCTATCACTTGACTATCTCCATCATAGAGAAAATTATTATATGAGTTGAATGAAATTGAGTATAATAAAAGAAAATAAGAGAATAAAATATTTCCTATGGCAAGTACCTTGACTAGATGACAAACACCCTTAATAAAAATTCCTTAATCAAGAACCTTATCTAAGAACTTCCTATTCTCCTTCCCTTCTGTCGTTTCCTTTTTTCCTTCCTTCTTCTCCTTCTCCCTCTTTCTTCTTCCTCTTTTTCTTTCATATTTACTCCTTCTTCTTTTACTCTGTGTACAAACACACAAATGTACAGACTCACAGCATAAAAGTGTGCATGCACACACACATAGATATTCTCACATTCTCACTCATTACTCCAAAGCTGGTTTCTTAGTCTCCTGTTTGCATTTATAGAAATTCTGAAAAGGTCTCCTTTATGATTTTTGTGCTTAGTGGAAATATCACATGTCTCTCACTTTAATTTTTAAGGAATTAGTATTTTTTTGTCTATAAGAAATCCACACTGTGAAATCTCATGTAGTAGCCCCAGATAACCTATACTATGGGCTTTTGATGTATAACATATACAACAATGTCTTTCATTAACTCCTTGGAGATTCTGAGAACATTTAATTACATGTGTTCCATGGGAATCATTTCTATAAACTACTATATTGGTATGGATAGCATACTTTAAAATCAAGGTCTACATTTTTAAATTAAAGACTCTCTTACCCATATAAAAGGAGCTACTTTCATTTGTCTCTGGCACTTTCTCTATTTGGTTCCTTCTTGATGCAACAAATGGTATTTCTGAACTGCACACACTCCTATTTGTCCCTTAAGAAAGAGCTGTCAATCTATTTATGGAACCCAAGAGTATTTTTTTTTATTTTCTTAATTGTTGTGCTCTCTTCTCAAGAGATACAAAATTCCCTACACAATTGAGTTTAAAATATAGTGCCTAGTGGTGGTGCATGCCAGGGGCTCAGGAGGCTGAGGCAGGAGGATTGCAAGTTCAAAGCTAGACTCAGCAATTTAGCTGGACCCTGTCTCAAAATAAAAAATAGAAAAAGGGCTGGGGAGGTGTTGCTCTGTGGTTAAGTGCCTCTGGGTTCAATCCCTGGTACCAAAATCAATCAATCAATCAATCAATCAATAAAAAAACAATAAAAAATGCTTCCTAAATTTTGAAAACTATGAAAGTATGATGATTAAAAAATCAGTGGGGCTATTTAAGTAATTTAGCCCTTTACTGCCTTCCACCCCCCATTTGATTGTTAGCTTTTAAATCTTCTGAAGTCTCTGAATTTTGGGGATATTTCCACCATGGATGTTAGGTATTTAGATGTATCATGAACTGAAAGAAAGTGACGAATAAAATCTTCCAACAGTTATATATTGAAAGTTGCAACATCAGGACCTACAAAATAAGTTACTGGAGGAATTTGAGAATGTCCTGTTGTTCAGCAGGCTGTCCAACAGTACGAGTTGTAAGTGATATCCAGTGACTTCAGCTTGTCCTTGAGCACACAAAAAAACAGAAACAAAAACAAAAACCTACATAGAGCTGTAGTAAGAGCCCTGGCAGTGACTTGTGACTGGAGACAAATTGAAAATGAAAAGTGCTGTTGTTTTGTATTTCTACAAACCTAGTTCTGTGGAGAATCTGGGAGCTACAGTGGCCTAATGTATTGAAACTAATTTTGGTAGTATCATGCTTTTCTATGAAACTAAGAATTATTTTCTAGAGGGCAGTAACTAATAAGCAGATGAACTTTTATATATCAAAAAGATTTAGAGGAAACATTTTATGACTTTTAAGATAGAGCTTTCAAGTGAGGAGATTGGATAAAGTGAGAGATCATTTGGAATATTGGAAACACTATATGTATTCTTAAAAAAAGAAAAGAAATGGTTTGAATATACTTTTCATCCTTTGTTTATCAGAAGTTGTTCAAATTTTTCAAGTCAGCACAAAAGAAAATATATTTGTATCTTACAAAGATGAATGTGAGTTGAGGTATTTTTCTTTTCAAGCCTTAAGTAAGCTAAGTTGTGAAGGAAAAAGTACACTGGAATAAATTAATAAGCTTTCTAGAGTTGAAAATTCACAGTTTTGCTCACATAAATTCATTATAATACCTATTGATTATGGTCTTTAATGAAGTTATGGATAAAATTCAAACATTCCTATTGAAGTTTTACATTTTATGTGATATTTGCATAAAGAAATGTCCATTGAATATGGGGAAGGTGATTCCTTTCTCATATTATTCCTTAATAATGGAATTGATTGAGCTATATTAACCAACCATTCAAATAGTGAGATTAACATTTGCATGTAATTAAGATGCAAAGCCTTTGCAAAACAGAACTCTACAATTAAATACATTGCAAATTATTTATTAATAGTGTCAAATCAGATCTTTTTACATTCATTCTGAAGTTGCTTTCATTTACGTTTTACTTTGAAAAGGAATAAGTAAACTATGTAAATAGATCTTGTACCATGTATTTTTAGTAGAAAGTTAATAACTTGGCAAGATACATGTTATTAACTGAGTTCCTCCAAACTATTGTTTCTTAGTTTTGTTTATAAATTCAAATATTATTGTTCAATATGTGCAAAAGTTCCATAAATTATTATAGCGTACAGGCAGGCTGAAACCACCAATTTACTTCCCCTCACCACAACATTAAATGTCAAGGTGTCAAGTTGTCCCTTCAGGTTTCATTGGCAAACATAAATTATTGCTAATAGAATGCACCAGTGAAATTTCTGAATAACAAATGACTTTGGAAAGCGTCACTACAGGAAGGAACTATAGGACACTTGAGATAATTTATGATGCAAATATTTTCAAAAGCTGGTCTGCTTGGAAGGTTGATTTCTAAATGTAAAATAAATAACTGATGGAGTTCCGCATATTCAACTCATCTCCTGAAATTTCTGTCAAACATATTCTCAAAGAAGTCTTAGCTCTGACTGCAAACCTGCAGTGCCCTTAGGAGTTTGGTGGAAGATGCAGCTTCAGATGAATCTCCCAAGTTCCTACAAACTTACTTCCTCCTTTTTAATAGATTCAAATGTCATTATCTCATATAATGTATAATATATACCTCATATTCTGAGATACTCTGAGCTTCTATAAGCCAGAATCTGCAACGGTCTGATATTTTTGTTTTATTTTCTTGCAATTCTGCTGCTTTTTCGTTTCTAATGGGGAGGGTACTAAGAGGGGAAAAATATGCATATCTCTTTCTACAAATATGTATGTGTATATATATATATACACATATATAGATAAATAGATATACACATGATTTTATAAGATATTTTATATTATTTTTATTTTATTTTTGTTGGCATATCTGGAAAACTAGTATATATATGTTTGTGTATGTATACACATGTTATTTTTGCTGGCATATCAAGAAAATTAATTAGCCTTTGAAGAATATTCACAAGGTAAGTTCCATTAAATAGTTTAGAGAGGAAAAAGTCAGTAAAAATTCTATAACAAAAAATAAAAAGGAGATCTCTAGCATTTAACTACAAATTTGAAATTCATTCTTTTGGGTTCAGAAGAGGAAAAATATGGGCTGGTAAAATACAGATATATTGACTCAGCCATGGTGGCGCTTGCCTGACATGCTTGAGGACGTGGGTTCCAACCCCAGCAGCACATACACAGTGAAGTGTTGGAGCAATGAAAGCCACATGAAAAACTAGGTAAAATTGATTCTCTCTTTCTTTCTCATTGTCCCTCTCTCTTAAAAAATACAGATATATCTAATAGCATCATAGACCTATACTCTTTCTACTGTAGGTTGGTATTTTGTTCATAGAATTTCAAATAATGAAAAGTAATCCTAATAGCAAATATGCAACAATTTACATAAAAATCAATACTTTAAAAGCATTATGTTGAGATACAGCCATGCATTACTTAACAATGGGGATATCATCTGAGGATGTGTCATTCACTAATTTTTTCATTTTGCAAACACCATAGAGTGTAATTACACAAACTAAGATGACTATGTGGCATTACTAGGCACTGTAATTGTTATCATCCTTGACTAAACTGCAGCTCATATCTATCATAATGTTGATAGTTATAAAACCTATGCAGGTATTTGGAAGTAAGTCGTTTAGCAAATTGTCCCCTTTGGATTTTCCAATATCTACCAATCTTTCTTACAGATTCTATTTTTGCAGTGTTTCTAATCCAATTAGTTTGTAAATTCTTATGTACTAACTAACTCAGCATTTCTTAGTGATTTTCAGAATAACTTTCTTTTTTTTTTTTTTTAAGAGAGAGGGACAGTAAGAGAGAGAAAGAGAGAAAGACAGAATCAATTTTATTTAGTTTTTCTTGTGGCTTTCGTTGCTAGGACACTTGTTTGTGTACATGGTGCTGGGGCTCGAACCTGTGTATTTGCACATACCAGGCAAGCGCCATAACCACTGAGCCGCCACTCCAGCCCAAAATAACTGTTTTTAATGAATAATAATAATAAAAAAGCAGAAACAAAAACAAATAAATTATTTGAAATGAAACATTAATTACTCCTATGCTTCAATATACAAAAGATTTCTGTGTTTTTTTATTTTTTATTTTTGAACAACCTTACAAGATTTTAACAAAATAATATAAAATGTATATATATTCTGGATATTGCAATTACCCCCAGGAGTGCCCCCCCAATTACCCTCCCTTATCCCACCCTTCCCCTTCCCACTATATCTCTAAAAAAGTATTAGGTTGTAAAGCATTACATCTTATCTGGATTTAACACATGCTAATAGACCAACTTTCTCATTGTCCAGGGTCTAGTCCCAACCTCCACAGATGAGTGGAGACAGTCGACCCTTAGATCTCTGGGTTAAGCTGATTTTACTCATCATGATCTCTTCCATAGCCATCCATTTACCCTCGAAAGCTGCAATGTCATTGTTTCTAATTGCTGTGTAATATTCCATGGTATAAATGTACCACAGTTTTTGGATCCATTCTTCCAGTGAGGGACATCTGGGTTGTTTCCATAGCCTAGCAATAGTAAATTGTACTGCTATGAACATAGATGTTGCTGTGTCACTATAATGTGCTGATTCTAAGTCCCCTGGAAAGATACCCAGGAGTGGAATAGCAGGGTCATATGGTGGACTCATCCCTAGTTTTTTGAGGTTTCCCCACACTGCTTTCCAGAGGGGCTGTACCAGTCTGCAGCTCCACCAACAGTGTGTTAGTGTGCCTATCTCTCCACAGCCCCTCCAGCATCTATTATTGTTTATTTTCTTCATCTTTGCCATTCTGACTGGTGTAAGGTGA
Organism: Aplodontia rufa; assembly: GCA_004027875.1. Classification (NCBI taxonomy): domain Eukaryota; kingdom Metazoa; phylum Chordata; class Mammalia; order Rodentia; family Aplodontiidae; genus Aplodontia; species Aplodontia rufa. Next base: position 14,409 of record PVKS010044128.1, read on the forward strand.
TATCTTAATGTGGTTTTCATTTGCATTTCTCTGATTACTAATGATTAAGAGCACTTTCTCATGTATTCATTGGCTTGATCAATGTCCTCTGGTG
>PVKS010044129.1:0-14505 GCA_004027875.1 Aplodontia rufa
CTCCCCCCACCCTGTCCCCCACCCTACGCCTCCAAGTATCCTAGGGAGTCATCTCCCTGTTGCATTAAGAATCACACAGTTTGAAGTTATTATTATCTTTGCCATCTAACACACTGCTTCCCGATGTATTCTAGCTTCCACAGATGAGAGAAACCATTCAGCCCTTGAGTCTCTTGAGATTGGGATACTTCACTTAGCATAATTCTTCCCATCTCCAATGCCACACTCTTAACTCCTCTGGGACTTTGAACATTCACAGCCTTCTCCCTGAATATTCTTTCCCCTTTAATGACTCCTAATTATCCTTCGGGTCTCATCTGCAATGGCACTTTCACTGTGAAGTCTTTTCAGATATTCAAGAAGAGAGTATGTGACCTTTCTGTGGGCTACTTTAGTCTCTTACTAAACTATGTAACAGGTTTTATCACACTATACTTAAATTGCAAATTTTTTTATCTTTCTTTCCAAAAGTAGATATTATCCCACATGGTGTAATAGTTCCAATATTTAAATATATCTATCATAAGTTGTAAATTTTGTACTTGTGAAAGAATTTCATTAGATTTCAAAGTCATTCATATCATCTATAGCTTAGTAATTCTAATGCCAGTTATTAAGAAGAACCCTGATGATCTGTGTTTTCTAATTGGATTTCAGGACAGACTATTTTCCTAACATATATGCAATTTTTACTTTGTCTAATCACAGTTCTATTGCAGAGGTTTTTGATAATTTAACACATAAATTCCATATTTCAATTTATTTGGAATTATACCAAGGAATAATTATTTTAAAAACTACGTTGGTGTTTTTTCTGTTTCAAGAAGCTACCAGATGGGCCACTTGTGGGTTTTTTAAAGTTATCATGATGCAGGATATGGTATAAAACCCCCTCAATATATCTAAAATGTAAGATTTCAACCGGGTGTCTTGGTGCATGCCTGTTTTCCCAGAGACTAAGGAGGATGAATCAGGAGGATCACAAATTTGAGGACAACTTCAGCAATAATAATAAAAAATAAAATAAAAAGAACAGGGGATGTAGCCAGTGGTAAGGTGCCCCTGGGTTTAATCCCTAGGTCTCAATAAATAAATAAGTAAATAAAAAATAAAAGTATGTGATTTAAGAGTTCTTTACATTATAAACCATCCATAAAAATATAATTTATATATATATATGTATAACTTTCAGAATATTTTACTTTCCAGATGTAATTTAATTGAGTGTAAATTAATTCTTTGTTTAATTATAAAAGATTTGACATAGCTGCTTAAGATTTGTCATTCAGGTCATGGATTATTTTATAAAGAAGCTGTGGTAATTAAGCACTATTTATCCATGAGATGAGGTATAAATTCATCTTTGTTTTAAAGAAAACTTCCATGACTAGATTTTTGCCTTTGGTTTGTGACCTAAGGCAATCATTTTATTTTGTACATTTACTCTGTAGTTGATAGATGAACAGATGGATCTACTATACCATCGGGTGTCCTATCCACTGCATGCAATTCTCTGAATGATGATGAATAATAAGTTAAGTGATATGAGTAAAAATGTTTTACAAAAATGAAAATGGTGAAAATTTGTACATCCAATTCAAACAATGGACCTCTCAATCTCTTTAGAGGTTAATTTTAAGAAATTCTGTTACAAACTTATGACTTTATTGTGTTTGTCAATGTATTATTTGTTCCCTTCTACATCTAATCATGTATATAGAAAGGATTACAGAATGACCCAAATGTCATCTGGATGCATGCCAGCTATTCATTTAAAGTTTAAAATGTCTGCATAGAAGGTTGACATTGAATGGCTTAATTATTCTAATTATTGATTTGAATCTTTAAAATATCACAGCAATCAGCAATAAGAAACTGACTACTTATTGCTCTTAATATATTCACCTGTTATTAAGATGTTGATTAGTCAAAATGCATCATCTGCAAAAACATGTTTAACTTTTCTCAGACCTAGAACTAATGGTCCCCAACTCCCACTGACATTAATCATATATCACTAATGCCACAGCTAGTCTTCAACTTCAAAGATACAATTATTGATATGTAAATTATGAAACCATACCTAAAGGCAAGACTTATGCTATTGAGTAAAGAATAAAATAGCTTTATGATCTATATAACTAGACACCTTAGTCTCTATTCTGGTATTTTCACAATTTCTTTCAATGTATATGATTTCCCTTTATATGCAATTTGCTTATTGATATTGAATAAATTATACATATGACTTAGTATGCTTCTAAAGAAGTCACACAATTTCTTTGCATATTATCATGTGTATATTATATGCAAAGCATGTTTTAATAAGCAATAATAACTGGATTTCAAAGCAAATATTAGAATAATACAAGCATTACGGACTGGGAATAAAGAGACCTGAGTTCCATATGAATTGTGCCATTTAATAATTAAGAACTCAGTGCAAGTTGTTTAATACCCATGTGCTCCTTTTTCCTCATCAATAAATATATAATAATATTTATTTCTTTATGTTTTTGAAAAATTTTAAAGGAAGTTATCGATGTAAGGTGACTGGAAGGCAATCCATAAATAGAATGTTTTTCTTTATAAGAAGAAAATAACGTAGAGACTTTCTACTGTGGTTATAGTTGAGAATCCTCTAATAATATGGACACAAGAGAAATAAAATTGTCTTTTGAATGTTAAACTGTAAAATCAATATGTATTTCACAGCACAGGGTTTGCAAAGAGTGGAACAAAAAAAATTTGACTTTATTTATTTGAAAATATCATTTTTGAGCCCTGCCTACGTACACCCGGTATTCCTGTTGTGGTCTGTTTGAGTCCCACTGGAAGGTGCTCAGGATACCACCACTAGGACTCTTCTCTGGAGCAGCCATGGTTGGGACCAACCAGGGGAGGTTCCCTGCCTGGAGCAGTCCCACCTACTTAAACCCCACATTTCTGTTGGGGCCTTTTTGAGTCCTGCTGGAAGATAAGTCTCCATTTTGGTAGGTTCAGATTTGCAACCTTAATTCTGCCTAACATACCCACAAATCTTTCAACATCTGATCTTTGACAAAGGAGGTCAAAATATAATATGGAGGAGAGACAGCCTATTCAACAAATGGTGCTGGAAAAACTAAAAAGCCACTTGCAGAAAACTGAAATTAGATCCTTCTCTCTCACCTTGCACAAAAATCAATTCTAAATGGATCAAGGAAGTTGGAATTAAGCCTGCTACCATACAACTGCTAGAAGAAAAAGTAGGACCAACACTCCAGCATATGGGAGTTGGTAACAACTTCCTCAACAAAGATCCTAAAGTGAAAGAATTACAATCTAAAATCAATGAGCGGGAAGCCATTAAACTAAAGTTTCTGTACAGCCAACAAAATAGTCAAAACAGTCAAGAGATAACCAACAGAATGAGAGAGAATCATGGTCTGTGATCTTCTGACAGGGGACTAATATCCAAAATTTAAATAGGACTCAAAAAAATAACAAAAACACAAACAATCCAATCAATAAATGAGCAAGAGAGCTAAACAGAAACTTCTCAACAAAGGACATTGAGCAAGCCAAAGAATACATAAGAAAGTGTTCTAAATCACTGGTAATCAGATAAAAGCAAATTAAAACTACCTTAAGGTTTCACCTCACTCCAGTTAGACTGGCAAAGATGAAGAATACAAATAATAATAAATATTGGAGGGATTGTGGGGCGATAGAAACACTAGAACACTGTTGGTGGAATTGCAAACTAGTCCAGCCACTCTGGAAAGCAGTGTGGAGACTCCTCAAAAATTAGGGTTGCAGGGACTGAAGCAGTGGCTCAGTGGTTATGGAGCTTGCCCGGCATATGCAAGTATACAGGTTCGAACTCCATCATCCACGTACACAACTAAGTGTTAGAGCAATGAAAGCCATGTGAAAAACTCAATAAAAATGGATTCTCTCTCTCTCTGTCCTTCTCTTTAAAAAAAAAAAAAAAAATAGGGTTGGGTCCACCATATGATCCAGCTCTCCCTCTTCTGGAAATTTTCCCAGAGGAGTTAGAATCAGCACATTACAGTGACACAGCAAAATTTATGTTCATAGCAGCACAATTTACAATAACTAAATGATGGAACCAACCCAGATGGCTTTCACTGGATGAATGGATCCAAAAGCTCTGGTGTGTATATATCTATACACACACACACACACATACACACACACACACACACACACACACACTGGAGTTCTACTCAGCTATTAGAAACCATGATATTGCATCAATTGAGGGTAAATGGATGGCATTGGAAGAAATCATGCTAAGTGAAGTTAGCCAAACACAGAGAGTCAAGGACTGAATGGTATCCTTCATTTGTGGAGGCGGGACCTAAACCCAGGCTTGGGAGTAAAGTAGACTCATATATTAGATCCACAGAACAAAACTGAAAAATATTAATATTTATGAGATACAGTTGCAAGATACTTCATAAGATATTTGAACAAGCTATGCTGCATGACTGTACAAAAACATAAATAAATATTTTAAAGAATAACAAGAGGTGATAGGAAGGGAGAAGGGGAAATGTTGGAACTGAGATAAAGCAAGGTACATTCCAAGTAGTTATAAATGCCTCTGTATATATTATAGCCATATACATAAAAAATGTTCTTCATAGGTATAAGAATCATGTCACATATTTGGGTATTTTAGGAACAATATAGGACACAGAAGAAGGGCAAGGGATTAGGGGATGGGAGGAGGGAGGTAGAGGGATGTGTGTGGGGGAGTATACTGAACAAATATTATTCCTGAATTGTGTACATCTAGAAATATGTGACAACTAATCCTAACATTGTGTAAAACTTTAATTCACTAATAAAAATTATATTACAAAAAAGAAATTTTCATTTTCACCAAAAGAACAAGGAGGCAGAGTGGAATGAGAGTGCCAGAAGCACCTAATCTTTTCAAGAGGAGAAGGACTTTTCCAGATATTTTAAAACTTCCTAATTAGTATCTGCATCCACTGAAGAACAGTTTCAAAAATTTAGGAATGTAACACATCAGAAGCCCTCAGACACCTGGTTCTGTTTCTGTGTTCATACTTATCCAGAACTTATTTCACTCTTGGAGTTTGGTTTTCTTTTTAAATGTTTTATACATTCAATGAATATATATATTTGTTGTTTGTTTGCAGTGCTATAGATGGAATCCATCTCCTTGCACATGGTAGGCAAATACTATACCACTGCATTATATCCCTATCTCAACAGTCATATTTGTCATAGTGTTTGAGAATTATTATTACTATTTTTATTGTAATTACATAATTTTTTCTGGAGATGAATATTGGTGAAAAAATATATGCCACATAGGAGATGGTAATTTTGCCTATCTTGAGACTTGTCCTATGTGTGTATGAGATCAGATGAAGACACAGCATCATAAACTCTTAGACTAGATGAAGTGTAACTATATATATAATATTGATGAAAATATAGATATAAATATGCCTGCACCAACATCTTTGCGCTCCATGTTCTACTTATTTGTATTTAGGATCATAATATCTGCGGCTCTGGCCTTCTCAGACTTTGTATATAAATTAGCATAGAACTAAGGAGAGTCTTACTTGTCCCACCAGTAACTCTTATTTACATGTTGGACCAGAAGATTTAGCACTCTCAATGACCATATTGCTAAAACCAATATTAATTGTTCAAATGAGCAAATGTATCTTTCCCTCTTCTATATAACTCTAAGCACTTGTAACAAAGGTAGGTATAATTATTTCCCAGTTTTTCTATTTGGATATTTCAGCAATTGGGATAAAGAAGTACCTATTGTGTATTAAGAACCTGCCCTACCTTGTTGCCCTTCCTGATCCTTGTAGAGAATGTCCATCAGCAGTTCACATTACTGTGCAATCAGGAGACCTGTTTGTTCACACAACCCGGACCGTATTCTGACATATATTTAGTTGTTTACCATTATTAACTATTTGCAATTTTGCTCATGTGATAAAAGTACTGCTTTTATCCCCATTATGGGAGGAGTTTGTTATCGCTATTTCCATTTTCTAGTCTATTTGTGGAGGATCCCTTTATTTATTCTGTTTTTGCAAGGTCGAACAACAATGGATAACATGGGTGTGTGGATTTTACTGGCTAGGCCCTGCCATATATATGAGTATCTGAAGGTCCCAAGTATGTGTGGGGGCAGGGGATGGATTCTGAGCAAATTCTGATCAAATCAATTAGGAAAACATCTCTGGGAAATTGTGAAGGTGAGCTTTCATTAGCGGGCAGAGTGAGAATGGACAGAATTTTGGTGTTTACCATGGGATCCTAGATAAGCAGTGCCATCTTGATTGGATTTGTATCTTACAGTGTTTGCTATAGTAGTAGTAGTAGCAAGGACAATTGATTGGTAAGAGGGAAGGGAAGTGTGCAGGTTCTGGTGGTGACAGCAAATAAAAACTGTTATAGAATTATGTAGATGACAGTACAAGCAGTGAGAAAAGAACAAAGTTGAGAATATTCTTCCTCATTTCAAAGTTTGATATGCTCTGATTCACATTTTCATGAGAGGAAGGACAAATGCACTGTTAGTGCACTGAGTACCTTGTAAGAAGCAACTTTCCTGTGACCTAGGGCTTCTAACTATGGGATATGCAACCATCTAATGCTTCCTATGCTGTCTCTATGTTGTATTAAATTATGCTAATTTTTATTCTTTACTGGGTACTGCACTTTATATAAGCAATTCTTTTTTAAAGCAAATAGAGTCTCATTTTCCAGTTTTCAGTTCCAAGAGGGTAAGAGTAACTGCTTAGTCTTGTATTCTGACTGTGGCTTAGGTTTACATCATCATATTCATTTTAAGCCTATTGTGCAGTTAACTCTAACTGGTACTGCTTCTTTGTGACCCATGCCCATCTGTGTCAACAACACAAACCCTTATTCACTCTTTATGTTTCCTAATTAATATTCCCTACTTTCCACCAACACCTCCCAACTCTGCTCTGTTTATATGATACATACATTACCAAGTGATCATATCCTCTTCTACTAAACTATTTTCTATACTCCATGACTTTATTGAATGTGTATGCATGTGTGTCTGAACATCTAAGACATGGGCAATATATAAAGTTTAACTTAAAGTCCACAGGGTCATTGCTAGTTTTATAATAATATTAAACTGTTATTTGCTTTACTCATTCCCTTATGCATGTACATTCTTAGGCATTTCCAAAGACTATAAAACATATTTGCAATTACCCATAAATTGATAAATTGATAAATAATGGGGACAGATATCCTCTATGTACTTCAAATAAAACATCATATTGCTTTATATGAAGGCAGAGGCAAAAATGAAAATTTGTCCTTTTCTTAGCTAGGCACATTAAGTGGAGTTCCAAATATGTAAAACACTGTGATTTTTTAATTTTTTAAAAATGCCTTAATTTTTTTGGAAAAATATTCACAACTACTCTTTTTCCAGTGATTTCTTATTCAATTAGCATATAAATCTTTAAAATCAGTTATGGTTTTGATTTCTAATGCAGTACATATACATAGTAGATTTAACGTGTAAGTTCTCTATAGGGTCCACAAAAATTTTTAGTAATATAAAAGCCATATATCAAGAAAGGTTGAGAACACTGCCCTGGGGGACATGTAAATCTCTGTACCTTGTTGTGTACATCAGTATCCCACAAGTTGAGTGCATCATTCTCACTCATAAGAATGTACTATTTTTAAAAATATTTCAGAGCTTGTATGTTCCCCCATCAAAACCTATTTCTGATGCATGTTAAGAGTCTTCTCTGCAACATATCCATACACTAATTCACACAGAGAACATGTCAGGAAAGTTTGGGCAGGAAATTGAGTCTGTATGTGATGCCAGTCACTCTCAGAGCATAATCAACCTAGGCTTTTTAATGCCGAGACATCCTTAAAACTGTTTTGCATTACTATCCCATAGAAATCACAAATTTCACGATGACCTGGTGCAACCCTGGATCTAAAATGTTAGTCCTATTTAGGAAAATAACAAACAAGTCCAAAAGATATAGATTTCAAGAGAATATGAAAGCCACAAATCAGAATTGTATACATTCCTTAAATAAGAAGAAAATCTGTATTAAGTGCATTGAAACATCTCCAAAAGGACACAAAGCTTTCAGTTATACCTTGACTCCAAATATTATTAAATTGGTAACTTCAGTATCTACATAAAATATCAATTCAAATTCCTATTATCTCAATTTATACCCATCGACTTTTTAGATCTAATCTTTTATCTCAGTTCAAGCTAGTAAGTATTCTATTGGCATATTCCAGGAACCTGTTATTATCCTTTCTTCACACCATCTACAAAACAATCTCAATTCTCCTAATCAGTGAACAAATTTTACATTAGAAGACTAATTACAAAAGTAATTAATGACTACCTTAAGTCCCCTTAGTAGTCCCCACAGACACTAAGACAAGTGGACTTGATGCCTTCTAATTACACTATATCACCTCTTTGGACTCTAGATCCTTGAACCTTGACCTGAGCCAATTCTTAGTGGAGTATTCTTGAAATATCTGTCTTTGTCTCTAAGGATGGTGGAATTTTTTTCCTTTGCCTTCTGTCATCCACACTGGAGATATTCCTTCTGTTTCCTAAGGTAGATGAAAAGTAGTGTTCTTTTCCGAAGTATTCCAAAGTATAACATCATTGATAAAGGTATGAAATTGCAACAATGCATAAAACATGAGAAGTTTAACATTCCATAACTGAGTGAAATGAATTATATTTTATAGCACTTATATGATTATGTGTATGTGTGTGTAGAAACATAATCAATCTCTCTCTTCCCCTATCCCCTCCAATCTTCTTTTCTCTCCCTGTCTCCTTTCTCCCTCCTCCCCACCTCTCCCTTCCCCTTCCTCTGCTTTGTTCTCCTTCTTCATCTTACCTTTACCTCAGTTCTTATACTGAGAGGGAAAAACCTTTGCTCTCCTGTGTGTGTGTGTGTGTGTGTGTGTGTGTGTGAGAGATTTATAACATATTTAGCATGTACAATTACTATTATAAATTTCATAATTTAAATTTAAGCTCCAGCAATCCATAATTAATTCACTGAAAGTTTTAATATTGCAAAATTCAAAGTATTCATCCAGGCAGAAATTATAGCTTTTATTTTCTAAATTAAGTGTCCAGGGTTTCAGGTACCACAGAGCTTCCGAACTTGAGCAGATGGTACTTTGCAATTAATATGAATTTTGAAAGTTGAATACTGTGTGTATAATAGCATTTACTTTGCCTATTATTAGATATTGAATTTTACTCATGTACTGCTTTAAAAAATTACTCTACACAGTACCACCTTTGACCTTACAGGAGATTAGGAAATTGAGAAGTTATTGAGTGAGGAGATCCAACAAAATTACAATTACAGAAACCTCTGAATACTGCATGTAATTGAATTTATCCACAAGCCAAAAAATCAATGCAGTCATCCAGAAACACACCAAATGTGACATTCAGTTTTTTATGCTTTATCAAACCTAATTGATATTGGAGGAAATAAATTAGAAAAAATAGGCAGTCTTATAGTATGAGTCTCTAAAGATATATCAAATAACCATTCATAAGAGAGTGAAGGGTAATTCATATTTCTGAATGCCCACTGATGGCTGCAGTTGAGATTAACTCCTTTCCCTTCTTATGGTCTAGCCCTTGTGATTTCATCCTGTATTCCTATAAGGAGGGGTAAAAGGAAGAAAATCTATTCAGCGGTTGAATATTGACATGATAGCTTTGATATACCTGCTTTGAGACAAAAAGGCAAAAGTATCATAGTGGACTTAAAGAATATATCTATACATTTTTAGAAATTCATGTAAATACTGACTGACATAAATGTTTACATAAATATTAACATGTGTTCCAGTAAAATAATGTCATAATTTTAGAATCTAAGGAGAAATTCTGATATCATTTATCAGTTCTTTATTTTTGTTGAGGTAGTACACAGGCTCTTGTGCTCTAGGCAAACATGTTATTAGTCTTTACATATGTCCACATACACAGGTATACTTACATGTCAAAATCTTATAAATACTACAAGATCATTTCCTTTGCCAGATGAATGTAGATCTTTGTTTCCTGCTGACTTGAAAAATTTTTCTTTAGCAATTATTTCCACACAGAGCTTATTTAGTCTTTATCTATATGACAAAGAATATCAATGTTTAGGGTGTGTAATGTAGACTAATAGTAATCTAAAAACTGCTATCAGATTATAACAAATTACATAACTGAGAGTTTATATTAAGAAAACTAGAGGAGGGCAGCAAGATGGTGAGCTGAAAGGCGCTGTGACTCCCAGTCTGGATGGGAAAGTCCCAGTTTATCTTCAATTTTTCAAGGTGTGTTCTGAGGAATATATCTATGAACTTCTAGTGCTAGTTTGTGAAGCTTTTTTGAGGAGCTGAGTCCTAGAAGATTCGCATGCAGGAAAAAAAAAGGGATGTTATCTGTCCTGCCAGGAACAAAGCAAGTCGGTTTTGTTTGTTTACATTCCACCAGTAGGCAGGCTCCAAGTGGCTGTGGCTGCGGCTGTGAAGCTGAACAGAGTCAGCGACCTCATTGCTGGTGGGATCCTGTGCTTTATAAAAACAGCATCCGGCGAGAGCATTTGCAGACACCCACGGAGCTCATACACTGCGTTGGGGGAGAGCTGTGCTGGGAAGCGGCCCACTGAGGTGCCCAGCAGAACATGCTGCTAGGCGGGAAAGCTGGGCCACCATTCCAAGATCCAGGAGACAGCTCTCTGGCTTTTTAGAGCAGCCTATGAAAACTGCATCAGGAAATGGCCATTGACCAAAGTCTGATCTAGGAAGAGAAGGCCGTGGCCAGGCCCAGGCTTCACCTTGCTTAGGGGGCCTTCGGTTTGTGGAATAAAGGAGAGCAATTCCCTGCCCTGTCCACCCCAACCCGAGCCAGAAGGATCATGTGACAAGTTAAAGGCTCTGAGTCTTCTGCCACAAGAGACAGTGTATGCATCTCCCAGCAGAGGGAGAATAGAAATCATCCATACTCCCTGCTCATTAAGTCTTCTGGCATTCAGCTCCCCTAGGAGGCTGGCAAATTTCAGGGCATTCCAGAACCAGTCCTCTTCATTGGAATCCTCTCCCAGAAATCCCAGGGGTCTGAGGATACCCCAGTTTTCTTTGTGAGATCACATAACCACAGACTGAGAGACATTCATATCTAAACCCAGAAGGACAGTGAACATCTCCTCTCAAAGGACTCAGAGATGCCCTTATTGTCTATAGTTACGAGTTTTCATTTAGAATTTTTTATTTTTTATCTGATTTTGCATACATATATACATTTTTTTCTTTCTTTCCTTTTATCTCCTGTTCTTGATGTGTATTGGTACAATAGCTGGAACAGTTTATCAGTTCATGGACATAAAAAAATAAGCTATTTTTTTTCTTTTGTTTTCTGTATTTTTTCGCTCTCCTTTTTATTTTTTATTTTTAATTCTCTTTTTTCTGTTCCTGTTTTAGTTTTTGTCTTTGTATGTTTATTCATTTCCTTGTCCTCCTTCTTGAAAAGGGGGATTCTGATCAGCACATATACTGTGCTTAACCTGCTTATTTTACCTACATGTGCTTCTACCCTTATGCAATCACCCAAATCTTATTAATATATCTTTTACCGCTCCTATATTTTACCACTGCAATCTTTGCTTTCCCTAGAGTGAATTTTTTTACCTTTTTTCTTTTTTCCCTTTTTTATTTTATTCTTTTCTTTTCTTTCTCTTTTTTCTTTTCTTTCTTTTTTGTTCTTTCTCTCTTCAACATATCCTATACCTCCTTCACTTTCTCACTGTCCATAATTGGTCAAGATAGCAAACTAGCTCGTAATGCTCTTGGGTCAAAATGAACCACACCTCACATTAACCTCTTCTTCCCTGTACTCTCTCAATTCCTAAACTTTATGCTATTCTCTCTCTTCCTCTCTCAAAGCTACCCTACTCACATCCCATTTTTATCTTTTCCTTATTCCTAATGAAACAGCTGTATCCATGCTCATACCTTCTAATTATTTTTTTTTTCTATGTCAGGAGCTCCACTCTACCTCCCTACCCCACTTACTTGGATTTCTAAATTGTACTTCTCCCCATCTACAGAGGCCCTGCTACCTGAAGTGATGGTCATTCTTCAAAATGAGTATTTGCTGGCTATCTTAACATATTGTGAGAGCTCTTATGGAAGAAAACCACTTCTAAAGGTGCTAATCACAATTATAACTGGTTTAGTTGAAACTGTTAAATTTCAACTAAATGCCTATATACACCTATAGGCTCACATTTCTTCACTGAATGGACTAGAAGCTATTGAGCTGTGCTTCCCAAGTAGCACACCAGCCCAAAAGAACACAGGCATAAGAAGCTCCAATAACCCTTACAACAGTAACTAACAGAGTTGGTCTTCAAGCCATATCCCCTCTATCTGAAAATGAGGAAAAGGGGTAATTATTCACATCCTCACCCTCACAGCTCCTCCCCCATGAAAGGACTCCATGGAAGGGGTCCTAGATGAAAACCAAGAAAAATGTATCAACATTATGAGCAGTAATTCAATCAAGGAGTTGAAAGAAGAATTAAAGAATGAGATCAGAGAGCACTTTCAAGTGATGAGAGACAAGTTTCATAAGGAAATAAGGGAACAATTCCATGAAATGAAATAGCATATTCATAAAGAGTTAGACATCCTGAAGGGAGAAATAGCAGAGCTACCAGAATTGAAAAATACTGTCAAGCAAATCAAATTCTCACTAGAAGATACTAACACCAGAATAAACTCAACAGAAAATAGAATCTCAGCTCTTGAAGAACAAACATGAGATAATGAGGAAAGGATGAGCAATGTCAAGTTCAAGGAGGACAGACAAGAAAAGAAACTTACTGTGCATGACCAGAACTTCCAAGTAATGTTTGATGAGATGGGAAGAAACAACCTGAGAGTGTTTGGACTGGAAGAAAACATCGAACAACAAACAGGGGACATTAAGAACACATTAAATTAAATTATCTAGGAAAACTTTCCTCATATCAGGATTGATTCAGATTACCAAATCCAAGATGCCAAGATGCCTGTAGAACACCAAATAGACCTATCCAAATGGGAAATTCACCAAGATATATCATATATAAAATGAATAACAGAGAAACTAAAGAAAGAATTATAAAAGCAGCTAAGGAGAAACCTCAAGTCACATTCAGAGGCAGGAAATCAGAATCACTATAATTTTTCAGACCAGATGATGAAGGCCAGAAGAGCTTGGAACAATATTTTTCAAGCCTTGAAAGAGAAAAATTTTCAGGCAAAAATAATATACCCTGCAAAACTCAGCTTTAAATGTGATGGAGAAATTAAATACTTCAATGATAAATTCAAGCGAGCAAGATACATGAACACAAACCCTACACTACAGAATATTCTCAAGGTCATTCTTCATTCAGAAGAACACGCTAATAATTCTTTAAACCCCTAAATAATAGAGTGTCTGTAATCACAATACACACCAATAGAAACCCAAGATGGCACAAAATACAGCAACAATCACAAAGTCTAGGACTCAGATTCCCATATCTATTCTAACTCTGAATGTGAATGGTCTCAATGATCCAATTAAAATAAAAATCATATAATGATCTCAATCAACACAGAAAAGGTCTTTGATAAAATTCAATATCCTTTTGTGCTGGAAAACCTGGAGAGGATAGGGATTAAGGGAAGATATTTTAACTATGTAAGATCCATTTTTGACAGACCTATAGCAAACATTATACTCAATGGAGGAATACTGAAAGCATTTTCACTTAATTCAGGAACAAGACAAGGCTGTTCACTTTTGCCACTCTTATTCAATATAAACCTTGAAACACTGGCCAGAGCCATAGGACAAGAGAAGGAAATCAAAGAAATTTGAAAAGGAAAAGAAGAAGTCATTTGTCTCTATTTACAGATGACATGATCCTCTACCTAGAAGACCCTATAAGCTCAACTGGAAGATTTCTTGAGCTTATAAATGACTTCAGCAAAGTCACTGGTTATATGATTAACACCAATAAATTCATTAGCTTTCCTTTACTCCAGCAACAAGAACACTGAAGAAGAAATTAAGAAATCTGTCCCTTTCACCATCTCCTCCAAAAAAATAAAATACTTGAGCATAAATCTCACAAAGGATGTCAAGGACCTACACAATGAAAATTATTGAACTTTAAAAAAAGAAATTGCAGAAGATCTGAGTAGATAGAAAAACATTCCATGTTCATGGTTAGGTAGAGTTAATATCATCAAAATGGCCATTCTACCCAAAGTCCTATACAGATTTAATGCAATCCCTATCAAGACACCAATGTCATTCTTCATGGATATAGAAAAAAAGCAATACTCAAATTTGTATGGAATAACAGAAGATCCAGAATAGCCAAAACATTA
>PVKS010044130.1:0-14502 GCA_004027875.1 Aplodontia rufa
TTTGACAATATGATTAAACATTTACATTTTTGTACAGGTATGCAGCCTAGCTAATTCAAATATCTTATGAAATATCTTGCAACTATATCCCATAAATATTAACATTATTCATTTTTGTTCTATGAATCTAATACATGAGTTTGTCTACCTTACTCCTAAGCCTGGTTTTTGGTCCAGCCTTCACAAATGAGGGAAACCATTTGTCCATTACTCTCTGGATTTGGCTAACTTCACGCACCACAATTTCTTCCATTGGCATCCATTTACCTTCAATGGATGCAATATTATTGTTTCTAATAGCTGAGTAGAATTCCATTGCATATATATTTTAGAACTTTTGGATCCATTCATCCAGTGAGGGGCATCTGGGTTGGTTCCATAATTTAACTGTTGTAAATTGAGGTGCTTATAAACATAGATTTTTGCTGTGTTGCTGTAATGTGCTGACCCTGACTCCTCTGGTAAAATCCCCAGAAAAGGGATAGCTGGGTCATATGGTGGATACAACCCTAATTTTTTGAGGAGTCTCTACACTGCTTTCCAAAGTGGCTAGACCAGTTTGCAATTCCACCAACAGTGTGCTAGTGTTCCTATCTCACCACAGCCCTTCCAGCATTTGCTATTATTTGTACTCTACATCTTTGCCAATCTGACTGGAGTGAGGTGAAATCTTAATGTAGTTTTGATTTGCGTTTCTCTGATTACCAGTGGTTTAGAACCCTTTCTCGTGTATTCACTGGGTTCCTCAATGTCCTCTGTTGAGAAGTCTCTCTTTAGCTCTCTGGCCCAATTATTGGTTGGATTGTTTGTGTTTTTGTTATTGAATTTTTTGAGTTCTTTGTAAATTTTGTATATTAGTTCCCTGTTAAAGGGATCATAGGACATAATTCCTTCCCATTCTATAGGTTGTCTCTTGACTGTTTTGACTATTTCCTTGGCTGTACAGAAAATTTTCAGTTTAAGGGCATCCCACTCATTGATTTTTGACTGTAAATTTTCCCTTTAGGAGTCTTGTTGAGGAAGTCGTTGCCAACATCCATATGCTGAAGTGTTGGTCCTAATTTATCTTCTAGCAGTTGTATGGTAGCTGGTTTAATTCCTAATTCCTTAATCACTTTAGATTTGATGTTTTGTGCAAGGTGAGAGATAAAGATCTAATTAATTTTCTGTAAGTGGCTGTCTAGTTTGTCCAGCACCATTTGTTGAATAGGCTGTCTCTCCTCCATATTTTGACCTGTTTGTCAAAGATTAGATGTTTAAAGTTCTGTGAGTTGTCTCAGAGTCTTCTATTCTACTCCATTGGTCTTCATTCCTATTTTGATACCAGTACCATGCTGTTTTTAATACGATAGCTCTGTAGTATAATTTTAGTTCTGGTATTGCAAAATCAACTGTTTTCTCTTTCTTGCTTAGCAATGTTTTGGCTATTCTGGGTTTCTTGTTGTTCCATATGAATTTGAGAATTGCTTTTTCTATATCTACAAAAACTGACATTGGATTCTTGATGGGAATTGCATTGAATCTGTATAGTGCTTTTGGCAGAATGGCCATTTTAATTATGTTAATTGTGCCTAACAAAGAGCATGGATCATCTTTCCATCTTCTCAGGTCTTCTGCAAGTTCTGTTTTCAGCAGCCTTGTCTTGTTCCTGAGTTCAGAGGAAATGCTTTCAATCTTTCTCCATTTAGTATTATGCTAGTTGAGGGTTTGGCATGTATGGCCTTTACAAAATTAAGTTCCTTTGATCCTATTTTCTCCAGAGTTTTGAGCATAAATGGGTACTGGATTTTATCAAAGGCCTTTTCTGAATCTATTAAGATGATCATATGTTTTTTGTCTTTAATTCTGTGTAAGTGGTGAATTGCATTTATTGATTTGTGTATGTTGAATCAACCTTGCATACCCAGAATGAAGCCCACTTGATCATGATAAATTATTTTCTTGATGTGTTTTTTAATGTAGTTTACAAGAACCTTATTAAGGATTTTTGCATCAATATTCATGAAGGATAGTGGTCCATACCTTGGTTTCTTTCTTTCTTTCTTTCTTTCTTTCTTTCTTTTTTTTTTTTTTTTTTTGATGTGTCCTTGTTGGGCTTTGGTATCAGAGTTAGGGTTGCTTCATAAAAAGTGTTTGGGAGAGTTCCCTCTTTTTCAATTTCTTGGAATAGCTTAACAAGGAGCGATGTTATCTCTTCTTCAAAGGTGTGATAAAACTCCATGGAGAATCCATCAAGTCCTAGGCTTTTCCTCTTTGGAAGACTTTCAATTGATGTATGGATTTTTCTGCCTGTTATTGGGTGGTTTAGGATTTCAGTGTCATCCTGTGTCAATTTGGGGATGTTGTTTGTGTCTAGAAATTTGTCCATGTTGGGCTGGAGCAGTGGCTCAGCAATTATGGCACTTGCCTGGCATGCGCAAGGATGTGAGTTTGAACCCCAGCACCACATACACAACAAAGTTTGGAAGCAACGAAAGCCACATGAAAAACTAAATAAAACATATTCTCTCTTTCTCTATCTCTCTCTGTGTCCCTCTCTCTTAAAAAAAAAAAAGAAATTTGTCCATGTCATCCAGACTATCTGATGTAGAAGAGTATATATTTTCAAAATAAGTTCTGATAATCTCTTGATTTCAGTGGTGATCACCCTCTTTTCTTTGGTGATTTTGTTGACATTCTTTGATTCTCTCCTTCTTTTAGTTAGGTTAACTAGGGGTCTGGCAATTTTATTTATTTTTCGAAGAACCAGCTCTTTATTTCATTGATTCTTTTTGTTGTTTTTTTCTTCTCAGTTTCATCTTTGATCTTAATTATTTCCTGTCTTCTGCTGGCTTTGGGATTAGACTGTTCTTCCTTTTGTAGAGATTTGAGTTGGAGCATAAGCTTACTTATTAGAGATGTCTCCTGATTCTTAATGTGGACACTCAGTGCAGTAAATTTTTCACTTAAGAATGACTTAAGAATGCTTTCATGCTGTCCCAGAGGTTTTGATATGGTGTGTCTTTATTCTCATTCTCTTCCAAGAATTCACTGATTACTGCTCTCATATCCTCTGGGATCCATTCTTCATTTAATAGGGTGTTATTCAATCTCCACATATATGTGTGTTTTGTGCCATGAATTTTGCTATTAATTATTAGTGTTGTGGCATCATGGTTTGATAGGATACCTGGAATAATATCTACTTTTTTATATTTACTGAGATTTCCTTTGTGAACTAGAATATGATCTATTTTGGAGAAGGATCCATGTGCTTCTTAGAAGGTATTCTCTGCCAATTTGGGGTGGAATATTCTGTAGATGTCTGTTAAGTCCATTTGATTTATGGTCTTATTTAGAATGAAGATCTCTTTATTGTTTTTTTACTTTGATAATCTGTCTATTGGTGGTAGAGGAGTGTTAAAGTCTCCCAGTACTATCGTGTTGAGGTTCACAACTGATTTTATATCTTGGAGTAAATTTTCCACATAGTTGAGGGCGTTGGTGTTTGGAGAGTATATATTTACTATAGTTACTTCTTCCTATTGTGTTTCTCCCTTTACTAGAATGTAGTGGCCTTCTTTATCTCTTTTGATTAATTTATGTTTGAAATCCACTTTGTCAGATATAAGAATTGTAACCCCAGCTTGCTTTCTTGGGCCATATGCCTAGTAGATATTTTTCCATCCTTCCACCATCAATCTGTGGCTGTCATTGGCTGTAAGGTGGGTTTCCTGTAAGGAGAATATTGTTGGATTTTGTTTTTTGATCCAATCTGGTAGTCTGTCTTTTGATTGGTGCATTGAGCCCATTTGCATTCAGTGTTAGAATAGTTATGTGGTTGTGGTTCTTATTCACTGTGTTTTATTAATAAGTTCTGTGCTGTCCAAGATGTCTATTGATAGTGAACCCTTATTGAATTTCGTTTGTTTATGGGTTTTGAAAGTGTTTATGTGTTCTTTTATCTGGAGTTTATCTTTGAGGACTCTTTGTAATGCTGGTTTTCTGTTCACGAATACTACAAGTTTGTTCTTATTAACAGTTTTTATTTCCCCATCCAATTTGAAGCTGAGTCTTGCTGGTTATAGTACTCTTGGCTGCATGTTGTGTTCATTCAGATGTTGAAAGCTGAAAAGCCAGATATAATTCTTATTGGTTTGACTATGAATGTGATTTGGCATTTCTCTCTTGCCACTTTCAATATTCTTTCCTTGATTTCCCTGTTGTACATTTTTAATATGATGTGTCTTGGTGAGCTGCTCATTTGATTAGGCATATCAGGTGTCCTATAAGCTTCCTGGATGAGCATATCTGACTATATTTTCATACGGGCAAAATTTTCTTTAGCCATTCCTCGAGAATGTTTGTTATCCCATTCGTTTGTGTTTCAATTTTTTCCTATATCCCAATTACTCTTAAATTGTTTCTTCTCATTTCATCCCAGACATTTTTAAAATTTGGTTCTTGTTGTGAGTTTTCTTTTTCTTTTTTGTCATCTGTGCACTCAAACTTCCTCATCCTGTCCTCATTTTCAGAAATTCTTTATTCAAGTGCTGAGGTTCTGTTTTCTATAGAAGTTAGTCTATTATTAAATTCTTCCATGGTTCCTTTCACATCATTGACTGTGAATTTTAGCTGTTACTTCCTTTTTGAGTATGTCTATTTCTTTGATATTAGAGTTTTTCATCTCTTGAGTTTTCTCACTTAGTCCCTTCATTATATCTTCTCTTAGCTCATTGTTCCTTTTATTAATCAGATCACCGATTATTTGTTCTAGATTTTCCTCCTGGTCCTTGGCCATGGACTCCTTGCTAGGGAAGTTGTAGATTTGAGGTGAACCTCTTCTAGTTTGATTCTTCATTTTTGAAGAACTCCTTTTGGATTTTTGAGTAGGGGTTCCCTGTGTGAATGCTAGACCAGTCTCCAGGTACTTCTTCCTTATACATCAAGGAGTGGGTTTGACTCTGCTGCTCTGGTGACCTCTTTCTTCCAGAATACTGTTTCTGCCTGGTGCCTTATTTTTTTACACCTTTGGATCCAGGTTCTACTATTCAGACTTGGGACTTGGCGGGGTTGGTGGGCTGCCCCCTGCATTGTTGAAACTAAGAAGTAGGAGTGTGATGCTAGGTGGTAGGATCCCAGGGGAGTGGGTCAGAAGAAGAAATCAGGAAATTGGTCCCATTTACAAAATCCTCTAAAAGAATAAAATACCTGGGAATTAATCTAACAAGGGAAGTCAAAGACCTCTATAATGAAAATTATCAGACACTGAAGAATGAAATCCAAGATGACCTGAGAAGATGGAAAGATGTTCCATGCTCTTGGTTAGGCAGAATTAATATAATCAAAATGCCAAATATAATCACAATTCTGCCCAAAGCTCTTAATAGATTCAATGCAATCCCCATCAAGATACCAATGTGATTCTTTACAAATATAGAAAAAGCAATTCTCAAATTCATTTGGAACAATAAGAAAACTAGAATAGCCAAAACATTACTAAGCAATAAAGGTGAAGCAGGTGGGTTTGCTATACCATCTAAAACTATATCATAGAGCTGTAGTAATAAAAACAGCATGGCACTGGTATCAAAATATAAATGAAGACCAATGGAATAGAATAGAAGACCCTGAAACAAACCCACAAATCTTTTTTTTTTTTTGAGAGAAGGACAGTGAGAGAGAGAGAGAGAATCAATTTTTATTGAGTTTTTCAAGTGGGTTTCGTTGCTCTGACACTTAGTTGTGTACATGGGTGCTGGTGTTTGAACCCATGTACTTGTGCATGCCAGGCAAGCACTGTTACCACTGAGCCACCACTCCAGCCCCCCCACAAATCTTTTAACATCTGATCTTGGACAAAGGGGGACCAAATATAACATGAAGGAGAGACAGCGTATTTAAAAAATGATGCTGGACAAACTGGACAGCTACTTGCAGAAAGTTGAAATTAGACTCTTATCTCTCACCTTGCACAAAAATGGAAGCAAAGTGGATCAAGGAACTAGGAATTAAACTGGCCACCATTCAACTGCTGGAAGAAAAGTTAAGACCAACACTCCAGCTTTTGGGAATAGGCAAAGACTTTCTCAACATGTCTCCTAATGTGAAAGAAGTAAAGTTAAATATCAGTGAGTGGGATGTCATAAAGCTAAAAAGCTTTTGCACAACTAAGGAATTGATCAAAATTGTCAAGAGACTTCCTACAGAATGGGAGAGAACCATGGACTGTGATTCTTCTGACAAGGGACTAATATGCAGAATTTACGAAGTCCTCAAGAGTTACATAGAAACTTCTCAATAGAGAATATTGAGCAAGCCAATGAATACATGAGAAAGTGCTCTAAATCACTAGTAATCAGAGAAATACAAAATCAAAACTACATTAAGATTTCACCTTACTCCAGTCAGATTGGCAAAAATGAAGAATATAAACAACAATAGATGCTGGAGGGGTTGCAGAGAGATAGGAACACTAGCACACTGTTGGTGGAACTGCAGATTGGTACAGGCCCTCTGGAAAGCAGTGTGGAGAATCTTTAAAAATTAGGGATGATGCCTCCATATAATCCAGCTATCCCTCTCCTGGGTTTTTTTCTAGGGGATTTAGAATCAGCACATTACAGCCACACAGCAAAATCTATGTTCATAGCTGTTCAATTTACAATAGTTAAAGTATGGAACCAACTCAGATGCCCCTCCCTGGATGAATGGATCCCAAAACTGTGATATCTGTCTATCTGTCATCATCATCTATCTATCTATCATCTATCTATACACACACACACACACACACACACACACATATATACACATACATACACACGTACCATGGAGTTCTACTCAGCAATTATAAATAATGAAATTGAAGCCTTTGTAAGTAAATGGATGGCAATGGAAGAAATCATGTTGAGTGAAGTTAGCCTAACCCAGAGAGTCAAGGGTCAAATGTCTTCACTTATCTGTGGAGGTTGGAGCTAAACCCAGGCCTGTGTTAAAGGTAGTCAATCTCATATATTAGGCACAGCAAAGGCATAGTAACACATAATCTAGGGCATTCATAGATATGTATGGGGAAGTAGGGGGAAAGGGGTTGGTTGGGGGGGAAAGGAGTATAAGGAGGGATCTAGGGGGTAATTCTGATTTATAAATATATACATAACATATTTTTACTTTGGATACATTTTTGTTTGTAGAATGAGTAAATTTCTTAATAAAAAAGAAATGAAGTAAACAATGTTATATGTATTTATGAATATTTCAAAATTAATCCCACTATTATGTAAAACTATAATGCTTTAATAAGCAAAAATAATAAAATAGAAAGTGCCATAAATTAGATGCCATTCCCTTTTCTGAAAGATTAGAATTTAAGAACCTCAGTGAAAGCACAATGAACGTTGTGCTTCTAGAACATGAAGACAAAGTCTTCATTCTCCTTTATGGATTTGTAGGGATTATGTATCTTTATTCAGTTTTTTGGCTTATTGAAAATTTTCTGATGCCCATTGTTTCTTTTCCCTCAGTGTCATAGACCAAGCACATTTCAATTCTGTAGACTTCATGAACTAGCATAGAATCTTTTTATAGAAAAATCCTTAATAATGTTTACTTTTTCTTTTCCACAATAATTTTTCTGTGGCACCAGTAATGATGAGGTTAGGGAATGTGTCCATTGGATAACATGCTATTACTTTACCCTACTCCTTCCAAACACTGTATATGGATCTAAATTCCCACAATAGCCACTGGCCATGAAAGTAATGTTTCTTGGAGGAAACTTTCATGAAGGAGGAAGACAAAATTTGCAAAATGTAAGATCATTAGAAGAGCAAGATGGCAAAGAGCCCACATCCTCGATTCAAGAGTAAAGAATGATGTTTGAGGAATAAAGTAACAAACCTGTATGGGTGGAGAAGTTTGGGGAAAGTGCATTCATTCTGTGTAGTACTCACCAGTGAAAAGACACCAATAAACACTGTCACCAGACACTCATAGTCATCTGGTAAACCTTGTGGCTAGCATAATGTTGCTAATGAACCACTTCAGGGTTTACGATCAACTGTGCTTCCCTGTATTTTAACTTTCAAGTTCTATCCCACAATTAGTAGTGACTCTGTAAGTAGCAGAAACTATATGCAAGAAGGTTCACCTAAACACATCATCAGCAACAAATATTTAAAATATATCAAATGTTAGTTGTTTTATTTTCTTCTTTGATATTTTAAGTAAAGAACATCTGAAAAATTCAATTTCCCTAAAGTTATGGAATGATAGTTTTATGAATGTTACTTTTTATATTTTGATAAGTTGTTTAGGAATATTCTGACTTTGCTTCTTTTGTTTTGGCATTTTTCACTGTGATACTAGTATGGAAAATAAATTATGATTTCTATTGGATTTAAACATATAAAGGTAAAGAAAAATTACCTGTGTTGTGATTCAACAAGGAAACACAAATTTTGGCTTCTTTTTCTTGATATAGCTGTACTGTGTCTGTGTTTTGTGTACGGGGCAAAAAATATTAATAATAATAACCATAATAATAATAATAACGATATTTCTAACCTCAAAAAAGGAAGAAGAAAAATCTTCTCCAGAATATAAATGACTGAAAATATTTTAGGATGTTTATAAGAAACAACTAAAATGCGTGACTAATTCACGCATATAAGGAGAAAATTGAGAAAAGTATATGATTTATAAAACTGCATGTGAGATATACTATTGCCATCTTGACTATTGTATTCTAAAATTGTGACTGTCAGAAAATATGGAGACTATATATTATATATTAAATAAGGAATTTCTTAAAAATAAAAAAAATAGGGAGTGTGGTTCAGGGATTGCAGTACTTGCCTGGCAACCAGGAGGACCCAGGTTCGAATCCCAGCAACACATACACAACTAAGTGTAGGAGCAACAAAAACTAGATGAAAAACTAAATAAAATTGGTTCTTTCTTTCTCTCTCCCTCTCACTGTTCCTCTTTCTTTTTAAAAATTAAAAATAAAGTCATAATCCTCATTTTAATCTAAAAATGATGTTCTAGACTTTAGTTGCAAAAGCAGCCAGTCATTAAACAATTTCTTTTCGTCTACTTGACTAAGTTTAATGAAAATTCAAGTGACCTCTGTTTTTTTGGGAGTAATAATGGACACTTTGGGGAATTTAGTGCTTCCTATAATTTTCTACTCTAAATGAGGTTTGATTATTAAAAGGTTGACCTTTGACAAAGAGAATGAGACCAGGAGAGTGGGTAAGTAAGTAGATGGAGAGGTTGTGTACCGAAAAGAATCTACATTCTAATCAACAATAGCAGTCAGCACATGCTTCACAACTTGCATTAGTATCAGGCATCACTAGATGATATGGAGCCCCTCTGAAAACATGTGGACCATTTGGGCAGAAACAGAAATTTTGAGGTCAACTTGTACTAGGCTGTAAAATAGGAATGAATTTGATTTCAACTTTGCCAGTATGAACATAAGTGCTGCTGCTGATAGTACCATAGGGTTGATTGCAAAGATGCAGTTATGCCACCAGGGATAACAGCATAATCACTCAACTTTGATAAGTCTATTCTTTGTTTTGGTAGAGATTTACAAAATGCATCAACAATACACACTTGCTGAGTAATTTGGAGATCCCTGATTAGCTTTTCCAGATGGCTTGCAGCCATTAGTTCAGCCATTATTCTTTTACTTTTTACTGTATGAAGTATATCATCTTTGGAAGAAGTTCCCATTTTTATGAATTGTTTTTCAGTTTTAAATGAATTATGGTAACAACTTTAACTATCTGTTATGAGTGGAATCTCAGTGATATGCTGCTTATTGTAATTCACGCTTGCATTCTTGATCTTATTAGCACCATTAGCATTGCCAGTACAATTGTTGCCCGTGTTGAAGGACAATCTAATTTTCACAGCTTTTGTCACTTTAAAAAATTCATGATTGTATTTTTCATCTAATTGAATTACATGACATGGGAAGTTCAGCGTTAGTGTCCAGGATATTGATGTTTGCCATCTTTATAATAATTCTGCTTGAGATATGAATCTGTCACACCAGCCAAAAGTACTTTGAAAAATTTTTTCATCCATTCTGAAAACAAGGCTGGATTCAGATTTTAAAAGGCATACAGCTTTATAATACCGGGATTTTATACCTACACACCCAGGTTATATGTATATATAACATTGCCCTGGAAGAGTTCTGTCCAAATGAGAAACTCTAAAGCTTAAACTTCATTAACTTTCCAGTCAACATGCATCTTTCTGGGATTTGGCACTTTCTTCTACTATTTGCAATTAAAATGAAATAAGGATTCTAAAGTATGGGTATTTTCCATGCTTAGAATCTTAAAGGATTTTGTTTTGCTTTCAAAGAAAATATTGATCATGGCTATTACTTCTATAAGGACATTTGTTTCATTAATATCAAATTTACATCCCATCTAAGAACAAAGTAAAGTAAGTGTAGTATTTTGAATATATTTTAAATTTAATTATATGAAACAGGTGGCATCAACAAAGCACATAAATCAGTAGATGGCATCAAGTTCCTACATGTGAGGCCGAAGGCAGTGACTGTGTAAGGGCTGCGTGGGTGACAGTATTTTTAAGCCCTCATGGTTATAAGATAGTTCCTGAGTTTTGAGATGTGAAAATATGAAGAAACTGTGTAGCTTGGAATTGATAGAATAAAATAATTCTCTGATTTAGGGCACAGTTTAACTTTTATATTAAAATTTAAAATATTTAATGACTAATTTAGAGACTTATTGAGATCAACATTAACATCAATAAAACTCACACATTGAAGTGTATGATTTATTGGTCTTTAGTACATTTACATACCTGTACATTTATGTACCGTTACCATAATCTAATTTTAAACATTTTTTATCATCCACTAAAAGAACCTCTTACTCATTAGTGGTTGTACACCTTCTCCTGACTCTCCTCACTCAATATAATGACTATTTTTGTTTAAATAATTGGTTAATTGGTTTAAGTTGTTTAATTTACATGTTCACTTGTTTGCTTTTTGGGGGAGCCTGTGTTTGTGTTTCTGAAACTGTTCTTGTATTGTTTGAGAACAGTAAATTTCCTCATTGCTAATTATCTTGACTTTGTTTCTTAGCATTAGTTTTCAAAAGATGTCTTGGAATTTGACTGTATTTAGCACTATTTCCTATCTAAGTATATTCTTCTCTTTTCTGTCTTTGAGCCCATTCTTGCTTGTCTATTGGGCGTAGTATTTACTCTTGTATTGCCAGATTCATGACCCATCTGGAAGTGAAAATTGTACTGTACACTCCAGCACTGAAACAGTATGTAGGTTGGTCCTGGCCACAAGACCACCTTTCCTTCCGCTAGTTTAGACATGTAGACTTACTTATGCAATAATCTTAGGAATAATCTGATCACTTTGTTTAGTTCCTTTTTATGAAGAAGAAACTTTACTCCAGACCCTAGCATCAACTACTGGGCCTAATTCTCATTGCATTTTTAGTTCCACTATTCCATAGCAAATGAATTTTTGGCAGCTTCTCTTACTTTCCAACCTAGAACTGAGCCCTGTGGCTTTAGCTACAGCCCCAACTACCATCTTAAATTTCCATTATATTTCTGGTCATGATGATGTTTATGTTGTACTAAAGTGTATTTATATCTCACTAGTTTTAAAGATTTTATCTATTAATATTACATGGTGGTATATGTGTGTACATGAATAAGGGTGTCATCTGTATCTGAACTCTTACAAAAATACACCAATATTTTAATACTAAATCAGAAAAGTTTTCAAGCTGTCATATGATCTTGAGCTATAGGCTCCTCTCTGATTGCCTCTGTAATGTTTTAGATTTGCCATGTTGTTGATGTTTGAGAATCATGTTTAGTTTAAACATGATTAAAGTTAAAGTTTACTTTTTGGCTTGAGGTTGTAGTTTTGGAGTATTGAAAGCTGAAGGTAAGTTAAAACATTTTATGTGGAATATGGCTGGAATAATTTTATTGTTTTAAAAATGAATATATGAGTAGTCTGTAGGATACATTAAAGAGAAAGAATATAGGATCAGAAGACTTGCCAAGGTGTTATACTGGAATATGAATTACTAAAAATCTGGAAAAAATAGAAATCATGAAATGAAGGAGCTGAATATCAAGTATCAAGAGAAATGAATGAATCATCAGCTATCCTAGGCTGAAAAGGATAATTGTAATTGTCTACTAATTGGTGTCGAATTCTGTCTTTGCTATTTTGTTTATGTCTCCTATTCTTAGAGTCTAACTTCCTTTAAGACAAAAAAGAAAGAAAGAAAAAGATTCAACTCACAGAAGATGATTAAGATCACTAAAACTGAGAAAAAAGGGTTTTATCCAAGATAAAACCCAGGAAATAAAATTTAATATTCAATTTATTTCACTATTCCATGAGACTTTTAAAAACTTACTTTTTAAAATAACTTCTACTCAACGACCTAGAATGCATTTCCCATTCTGACACATTATTCTGTTACACATGAGCTATTAGTATGGCCCTTACCGAGTTACTCTGACTTAACGTGGTTTTCCACTTCGGGGCATTTATTTCAGTCCCCATGGATGTAAGAGCCTTGAATACAGAGATGGTAGAGTATTTCAAGCCTGAATGTTTCCTTTTCATACAGAGTGTAAGTCAATCTTGTCCTGGAAATCAGTTTTAGAATGTCTATGGGCTTTCCCCCATAAAGCAGTGTCCAGCATGAAGTGCCAAAGATACTTGGCTTTGCTCATTACTAAACCAAAGCTGGAATTCATGTCCCACCACGCAAACTTTCTATAGGCTTGCCTCTTTTGTCATGCTGTTCCTAATGAGGAATTTCTTTGTTCTGACCTAATCTTTTGGGTAACTCATCCTGTTACGGGTAGCCCAAATTAGTCTTTCTCATTCTTGCCTATTCTAAGGTTATTCAGGAATATTTTGGCATTTAATTATGAACTTTCTCGTATTATTCAGTACACTTTCACATTTGTCTTGTTTCTCCAGACTGTGAGACATATTAACATTTTAGATATAAATGCATGCTTTAAAATGTACCATTTTAATGTACACTTTGATTTTTTTGACAAATGTAGATACTTCAATCAAGATAATGAATAATTTCAAAATCTTGCAGTTTTCTGCACTCCCATTTGGTCCATTCTCCCATTCCCATTCACAAGCATATACTAATCTTCTTTTTTTTCACACTATATTTTCCATGTTCTAGAAATAGAGTTAGACTATATTTAAAAACCTGTCTTCTTTCACTCAGCAGAATGTTTTGAGAATAATTTACAGAGTTGCATGTATCCATAGTTCATTCCTTTTATTAATGAATGGTAAGCATGCACTATATTTTGTTTATGCAATAACGTGCTGATGGACATTAGGCTGTTTTGGATCATGACAAATTAGGTAGCCATGACTTTTATGTTTAGATTTTATGTGGACATATGTTTTAATCCTCTTGGGTATTTAAAGACCAAAGAGTGAAATGACTGGCTTGTATGGTAGTTATATTTTTTTTACTTTTTTTAAAATTAGATGTATATAGAGATACAATTGAGGGGGAAACATTATCAAATAATGAAAAACCAATGTATATATACTTAGTTATCCAGGGCTAATGCCAAATCATGGATGCCCAGCTTGAGTTTCCCCTGTTGCTGTTTCCCCAAGAACTCCTGAGTTAAATGGATATCTCTTGGAGGACTGAGATCTCCCTCTGGGAGGATTCCTCCATATTCCCACTCTCCAGTCTCCTACGAGTTCTCCCATCCCCCTCTCTACGCCTCCAAGTAACCTAGGGAGCCATCTCCCTATTGCGTTGAGAATCATACAATTTGAAGTTACTGTTAGCTTAGCCGTCTAACATACTGCTTCCCAATGTATTCTAACTTCCACAGATGAGAGATACAATTCAGCCCTTGAGTCTCTGAGATTGGGATACTTCACTGAATGTAATTCTTTCCATCTCCATCCATTTGGCTGCAAAAGCCATAATATCATCTTCTCTAATGGCCGATTAGTATTCCATTGTATATATGTACCAAAGTTTTTGTATCCACTCCTTGAGTGAGGGGCATCTGGGTTGGTTCCATAATCTAACTATAGTAAATTGAGCTGCTATAAACATTGATGAAGCCATATCACTATAATGTGCTGATTCTAATTCTTTTGGGAAAATACCAGGAGTGGGATAACTGGATCATAAGGTGGTCCATCCTTAATTTTTTGAGGATTCTCCACACTGCTTTCCATAGTGGCTGAACTAATTGGCATTCCCACCAGCAGTGTAACAGTGTTCCTCTTTTCCCACAGAAATTTTCATTTTTGCCACTCTAACAGGAGCGAGGTGGTATCTCATTGAAGTTTTGATTTGCATTTCCCTTATAGCTAACGATGTAGAGCATTTTCTCATATATTTATGGACTTTCTGGACTTCCACTGGAGTGAAGTTTCTTTTAAGATCTGTAGCCCATTTATTGACT
>PVKS010044131.1:0-14489 GCA_004027875.1 Aplodontia rufa
TTGGGAAAATTCCCAGGAGTGGGATGGCTGGGTCGTAAGGTGGTTCCATCCTTAATTTTTTGAGGATTCTCCATACTGCTTTCCATAGTGGCTGAACCAGTTTGCAGTCCCACCAGCAGTGTAGAAGTGTTCCTCTTTTCCCACAGCCCCTCCAGCATCTATCGTTGTTTGTATTTTTCATTTTTGCCACTCTAACAGGTTTCAAAAAGAAACTACAGCTTTAAGCTTTCAGTGCCATATCCTCCATCTTTGTTCATCCCAGTCCAGTCCTAAATAATTATGAATCTATTTTCTGTCTTTATAGATTTCTCTATTTCAGGTCTTCATATAAATAGAGTGGTTTTTTTTTTTGTAATTGACTTCTTTCACTTAGAATTATAGTTGTATTAAGAACTCTCCATATTGTACCTGGTATCATTTTATCTTTCTTGGCCAAATAGTATTCTGATGTGAGAGCATATCACTTTTAGTTTTTCCATTCATCCACTGACAGATATGTGGGTCATTTTAATCCTGTTATATATAAGCAGTAATGCACACATTTCAACATAGATATGTTTTCATTTCTCTTGGGAATAATTCTGCTTATAAGTGGAATTGCTAGATCACATGGCAGGTAGCCTTATGCTTAATCATTTGAGGGACTGCAAAAGTGTTCTGAAAAGTTGCTGCACTCTTTCACCCGCATCAGAGCTTTCATTTCTCCACATCCTTACCACGCTTGCTGTTCTGACTTTTGGATTCTAGCCATTCTAGTTATTAAGTGGTATCTCAAGTGACTTTGATTATGTCCCTAATGACTAATAATATGTATCTTCTTTGAAGACATATTTATTCAGGCCCTTTGCCATTTTAGAAATTGAGTTTTCTCTTCATTATTGACATAAAAATCTTTATGTATTCTAAACACATGGCCTATATTGAATAAATTATTCACCAATATTTTCACTTGGTTTGTCTTTTCACTTTATTGATGGTGTCCTTTGAAGTACAAAAATTTAAATTTTGATTAAGTCCCATTTATCTATTTTTTTGTTTTCCATGTTTTTGTGTCATATCTAAGAATCTTTTGTCAAATTCAATCATCAGCCTCAAATTCAAATAATAATGGCTTGTAACTTTAGTTATTATTTTTATGTTTTTCTTCCATTTTCTAATTTATTGTTGTTTTTTAGGATCATTTTGGCTATCCTGGCTCCCTTACAATTCCAGATGAATTTTACAGTAAATGTAATAACTTCTAGGAATAAGCCATGTGGTTTTCTGAGAAGAATTGTGCTGAATCTGTAGGTGAATTGGGGAATATTGCTATTTTAATAATGCTGTTCTTCAAAATCCATGAATATGGATTGATTTCAGCACTTGTTAATAGTTTTCACAGTATAAGCTTTACATTTCTTTTGTTAATATTTATTTCTAGGAATTCTATTTTTGTGATGTTGTTATGCATGGAATTGTTTTGCAAATTTTATTTTTTAAATTGCTCCTGAAAATGTATAGAAACAATAAAAATTTGGCTTACTTTAACCATTTTGTATTATTGACTTTAAAGAAATTTTTTCTTGCAGATAATACACAGTTCAATGATATTTTCTCCCAGGTGATGCAACATTATTATTGATATAATTTTACATGCAGTTTTGCTCTGTTTTCTATATAGGTTTTATATCTTTTTTTCTTGCCCTATTTCCCTTTCACTATTTTATTTTTATAAAGCAAATATATCATAATGGAGAATTTTGATTCCTCTTATGATTTTTTTTTAAGAGAGAGAAGGACAGTGTGTGTGAGAGAGAGAGAGAGAGAAACCAACCTTTATTGAGTCTTCCACATGGCCTTCATTTTTCCTACACTCAGCTGTGCACGTGGGTGCTGGGGTTTGAACCTGTGCACTTGCACATGCCGAGCAAGTGCTGCTACTGCTGAGCAACCGTTCCAGCCCTCCTCTTATGGTTTTTAACTCCAAAATTTCCTTTCTTTTTTATAATTTGCATCTTTATTGATAGTCTCCATTTTTATGGTGTTTTCATCATATTACCCAATTTTACTCTAATCATGCTTCTTTTAGCATATTTAAAATGATTAAATCAACGTTATTTTCTGTTAGATCCAACATTTGGCAGACATATGTAGAACTCTGGTACATGATTTTTTTTCTGTGCATAGGTCATACATTTCTGTTTCTTTACATGCCTTATAATTGTTTTGTTGTTGGAAACTACTCATCTTATATAATATAGCAGTTGTAGCTGCTTGTCCTCTTTCTCCACAGCTTGTTATTTCTATTGCTTGGCCATTTTTTTCTAATGGCTGGATTATTTTATGAAGTCTATTTCCACTCCACAGTGTGAAGCTCCTGAAATTGTTCCTCAGGGAAGCACAACTTTGTGTGTTGTATGCCTGCATGCTCAGTGGAATAAAAGTAGTGCTGTTGGGACTCTCTTCTGGTCTCTTCTTGACCCAATTAGTTGTTATAACAATTGATGGAGCCTGGTGTTGTGTCACACACCTGTAATCCTGGTGGCTGGGGAGGCTGAGGCAGGAGGTTTGCAGGCCAAAGCCAGCCTCAGCAGCTTAGCAAAGCCCTAAGCAACTTAGTGAGATCATTTCTCAAAAATAAATAAATAAATAAGTAAATAAATAAATAAAAAGGGCTGGTGATGTGGCTTAGCAGTTAAGTCCCCTGGACTCATTCCCTTGCATCTAGAAAATACAATGGATAGAGGGCTAAGGATGTAGCTCAAGGGTAGAGTGCTTGCCAAGGATGTCCAATGCACTGTGTTCATTTAGCAGCAGCACCAAATAAGAACAAACAAATAAATAAAAATAAAATCACGGATTTCAACAGACATAGGACGCATTTCTAATGTGCATCACTAACTAATCCTATCACATGGTGGCTCCTCTCATGGGATAGTTGCTGAGATAAGACTTTTGTATTTGTTCTGACCTTAGAGAACTCCTCACAGCTGTTATTTCCCCGGTTCTCTCCTCTGACCTCACCATCCTGCAGTGTAGACTAGAGCTTCACCAGATCCATGCCTGTCCTCCTGAGGGATTTCACCACAATCTTAAGTGTTTGGGGGAGCATGTTCATGTTTGAAGGTCTTGGCATTCATTTGCAAATAAACTCAGTTTTAAATTTTTGTAATTTTGCCCTAATGGCTGTTTGCTTGTTTGTTTTTTTATTGTTGAGACCATTTCTAGGGGCTTCATTATGTTTTCATAATTTTCATCAGTTTTGCTGGGAACCTGTAAACAACAGTTCTCAGGATTTCATGCCAGAAATTATGTCTTTCCCATCTTATGCTTTTATAGTTATGCTGTCTCAGTTTTTATAGTTTTGTCTTTACTATAAAAATTTAAATTTTATATTCATTCATACAGGGATACCTAGAGTTCCAAATATACTATGAATAAACTCATTCCCTGGGCAAACTCATCAAATCTCTTATTTAAATGATTAAAAATGGCCTGGAGCTGTGGCTCAGGGGTTCCAGTGCTTGTCTGGCATGCTGAAGGACCCAGATTTGAACCCTAGCACCACTTACTCAGCTAAGTGTTGGAGAAACAAAGGCCAGATAAAGAAATAAAGAAAGTTGATTCTCTCTTTCTCTCTCTCTCCCTCTTTTAAAAAAATGATTAAAAATTATTTATATTTTGTATGATACCAGATTTATGTTTCTTACCAGGCTCTTTACCCTGAAATCTAGGATATTTTCCATATATAACTTATGTCTTTAAATGCTTACTCAGCATTACCACTTAGATGTATAATGAGTAAGTCCAAAATCAGTAAGTCCAAAACATCCTCATAATCATTATCTCCAATCCTTCAGTTATCCAAATTTCAGAAAAGGCAGCTCAATCCTTCCAGTCAACGAAAATAAACTCTGCATGGCAAACACAATTCCTCTTACATCCCACATCAATTCTTTTCTCCTTTCAGTATCACATACTGTGCCTGCCCACTCTCTCTTTTCCTTAATAATGTTCACAAAGGATTTATCTGTTGTTTGAGTCTTGGAAAAAAGTCAGATCTTGAATTTATTAATTCTTTCAACTAGTTTGGATTTCCTGTTATATCCATATTTATTTGCTCTTTTTAGTGTATTTGATTAACTTCTGTTATTTCCTAACATTTTAAAATGGGTAACAAATTCCTTTCTACTGATTTGTGAATGGATTTAAAGTTCCATAGTTTCTTCTGAAATCAGTGTTGTTTGTATCTCATAGATTTTGGAAGACAATGTTCTCCTCTTTATTGCATCCTAAATGGTTATTTATCTTAATAGTCTCTGACTCATGACTTAAGTACATAGTTTTTAAATTTTGTTTTCTTGTATTTTAGTAGTTTTTGGTTAAAGTTGCTGTCTTTTTTCTCTAAAATGTCTGTCTCATTAAAATTTTCCCTTAACTTTTCTCATCTTATTTTCTCTGTTTGGCCACCTTAGGGATTATGGTATTTTGCTTTGTCCATTCACTATAACAGTGGAGATAGTCTTGAAGTGGTGACAGCCTGGGTGATCTCTGGCCATTTGAGCAGGCCAAATGCTCAAATTTAATCTCTTTGTAATCTCTTTAATCTCCTATTTAATCTCTTTGTAATCTATACATGTCCAAGATGGAGCAAACTCAGCCCTCCTGCTCAACACTTTCTGAGCTCTTCAGAGGACAGGAAAATGGTGTAGATGATTTCTTCCTTCTCCATATAGCCCATCCAGGACATAAACAACCTCTGGGTTTCTATTTCCCCAGTATCTGATAGAGAAAAGAAAGCTTTCACATCTGGATCACAGTGTCCAACTTTTGCTTCATAGTGGAATCAGGTGCTATTTAGCCATTTAGATCAAGTGAGGTGGTTCCTTTGGAACTCAATCTGGAAGGGGAAAGCAAGTTGAATACATTAAGTTGACATTATTCCAGATTTGCTGTTATAATTTTAAGAAACATTTTAGATTACTTATAAAATTATTCTTAGGTATGCGAAGGGAATAAGTAATTTAGTAAATGGGGACAGGAGGAAATCTGATTCCCTGGCTGTCTGCAGTTTCAGCTTTATCCTTAATTGGCCCTAGTCCTTGAATACTCCTTGCTGGTCTCCACAGCTCATATCCCTTGTTGCAATAACGAAGTCAATCAAGCTAGCTCAGATGGGAAACTTCAGTGCAAACACAGTGCAAATATTTTACTGGGAAGTTTCAACATTTCTTGCACTGTAAGAATAAAATTCCCCTCTCCTAGTTGATATATGAATATGAGTCGTTGATGACTCTGAACTAGTAAGTGATTTTGATAAGAAGAGCAGTGGCGTCATGATTGAAGTGCTCCAGCCTTGCTGATCTCCTATGCAAATCCCTCATTCATGCTAGTGTCGGCATGATTTTCTTGAACTGCAAACTTCCTCACAGCACTCTTCAGTGCAAAAGTCTAAAATGCCTCTTCTAGTTTTCATGTTCTTCAGTTGTCCAACACAGCATTCATCTGATTTTTACTTAACTCTCTAGTGCTGTATCTGAATGCCAAATTATGATCTGCAGATTATTTTCTATCCATTCAGCAAATCGTTTGCCCAAAGCAGTGGGGGTAGTTTTGTCCACCTTGAGGGCAGGTATTGTGCTTAGTTATGTGTCTAGCATCAAATTTGACACGTGATATATGACCCATGAACATCTGTTGAATTAATTAGTGAATGGATAGATAAGTGAATATGATAGAGTTGTTTTAAATCATGAAGAGAATTGTCCTTGTGGTGTTACAATATTCAGATATGCTCATCTGAATAGTACTTGGTTTTAAAGAAACTAGTTTTTCTGAAACTTATTTCTTCTTTAATTTTCAGAGAACAAATTAATGTGTTCAATAAAATACAGGAAAACACAGTCTGTACAGAGTTTTATTTTCCTAACCACTCCCCCAACAGTCTTCTTTCTTTTTAGATGGATCAACTTGTTCCCGAGGTACCATTAATCACTATTCTTTATTCGGCTTTGAGCTTGTAAATGATGGCATTCAATGAATTCTTGTGAAGTTATTAGGTTAAGCCCATTCATAGAAAAGTAGAATAGAATCTAGATACAAAGGGCCTTGAGATACTCAGCTTTTATTCTCCCAGCTTCCTGCAGGACATAAAATTCAATTCACCCTTCTAGTTTAATATTAATTCTATTTTAAAAGGGAAAAAAGCAATTTTTTTTCCTTTTCTTAGTAACTCATTCTATTGCCTACTCGTTAGATCATCCTGGATTTCTGTAAGCTTAGTCTGTTATGTCCTTCAATAAATGCCATGAAATCTCAAAAATCAAATTTCTTTTTCGATATGGAAATAGCAGCTCCATTCTGTGAGGCCTGTTGTGAAGATTAGAAGTGATAGGAATGCCATGTACATAGCACAGTGTTTGGCACTAAGTGCTCAGCACATTTTAGTTTTGTTTTTGTTGTTGTTCCATATAACACTGTATTTTAATTAGCTATAAGCTCCAAGGAAAATGGGTACCACAGGCATCCAAGGACAGTGCAAAGAGGAATGTTCCCTTATCTCACAAATACCTTATAACTGACTTTTCTTGATACATACGTTGATCAAGGAACACTCTGTGAACTAAATGTGAATTATAAACATCTGCCGTGTTGGTTATGTGCCTTTAGTTAAATAATAATAGAATTATTTAAATATTCTCATACTTACAGAAATTTAATGACTATTATAGCACGTTTATAGAAACCCCACCACCATCACTTACTTCACCAACAAGAAAACTGAGAATCAAAAAAGGGGGAGTATGTGAATTGAGGTTGTTTTGAATAAAGGATTGTGATGACCCTTCTCATGTGGTGCTCTCTGCCCCCACTTCCTTTCTCTTAAAGAACATTATTTTTACATTAGTTTTTGATTTACAGAAACCTTCTAACATAGAGGGTTCTCATATAGCCTACCTGCAGTTTCTCCAATGTTAACATCCTATGTTATACATTATATTTATCATAACTGCTGAACCAATATGGATGACTTGTTAACTTTTCTTAGATACCGTGATTTCTTTCCAGTATTTTTGTTATTGCTACAAGAGCTCAGAATAGGTGCCATAGCACATTTATTATCTTTGTTTTTATTGTGACGATGACATTGTCTCAGTTATTCCTTTTATTTTGATGACCCTGAACATTTTGAGGTATACTGATCATGAATGTTGTACAATGTCCCTCAATTCAGAGTTTATGTTTTTCTTATGTTTAAATTGGGGTTGTGGATTTAAGGGAAAGACCACAAAGATGGAGCCCTATTCTCAACACAACAAAGGGGGCATGCTATCAACATGGCTCATCACTAATTGTGTTCATCTGGATCACCGGGCTAACTGTATTTGCCAGAGATGTTCTCCATAAAGTTACGCTTTTTCCTCTTTCCATATCATGCTTCCCATATCAATACAAGTAACTAAGTGCAGTGTTTTTTTTAATAATCTAGGGAATATTTTATTCAAGAAAAAGATGCATGCAACTCAATTAAGAACAGGGAACTTTCTGTTTTTTAACATGCACTATTTGCATCACCCTCTCACAGGACCCATGAAAGCACTGATAACCACTGGCCCCAAAATGTAAAACCTATCAATCACAGAGGGGTTGGAGATCTATCAAAGACCAATTCCAAATTAACTGAATATTAACTGTAAAGTTCCTAGAGAACTCCATCGGAAAGCTTTCTTTATTTGACCAGACTCAGGTTTCCTAATATGAAGAACCATATCCTTGGTTGAATTTTGAGGTTGGAAAGGGCATTAGGAGGTGACAGCTGTTGAAAACAATCAATTGTTGAACACTGTGTCTACCTTAGGTGGCAATAATAATTGAAGCAAGCAAGTTTACTAAAATATTTAAAAGAAAATCTGGGAATGAGATGTCCATCAGGGGCTTTGAAAAATTTTAACAACTTCCTGGAACATTAGAAAGCGATATGTATGCATAGTGCTGTGTTCATACCCGGAGTTGCGTGCAAACCTAGGAAAGACATAAACTTGCTTCCAGTTGATCTTGAGGCTTTACAAAGAGGTGTAAGCTAAGAAGAGTATTAAAGAAAAGCCTCATCATGCAAACT
Organism: Aplodontia rufa; assembly: GCA_004027875.1. Classification (NCBI taxonomy): domain Eukaryota; kingdom Metazoa; phylum Chordata; class Mammalia; order Rodentia; family Aplodontiidae; genus Aplodontia; species Aplodontia rufa. The sequence goes on from PVKS010044131.1 coordinate 8,099, forward strand.
ACACAGATGTTCTTGACAAACTCTCACAGTCCAAGCATTCCAGGAGATTTCTGTCTAATTATTACTATCACTAAGCTAACTATTCAGGGACTTCAGTGTTCACACAGAAAAGAATGCCAACTTTACAAATTTAGTTCAGGATAGCCATTAAAATAGCAAATAAATAATAATAAACTCTAGGTATGGTGGTGATCTGACTTCCAGTTTTATCACATTTGATTTTTGAGTGTTAGATTTAAAAGAAATATTTTGAAAGATACAAAGAAACAGCAATGTATGACTTATACATAGGTGAGAAAAAGTACTCAATAGAAACTTTCCATGAGGAAGCCCTGATGTTGGGCTTACTAGGAAAAGAAATGCTTTAAAATAATTATTTAAAATGTGTTCAAAGAAGTAAAGGAAGCTAGATTTCCAGGTGCTCTAGTTGGCCAGCTCCCCATGGGGTGACTTCTCCCCTTCATTTCAATTTGCATCAAAGACAAGTCTTAGATATCATCTGATGTTTAAGAGATTTATTCTGTCAGTGCTCTTACAAGACAAAAAAAAAAAAAAAAAACAAAAGAAAACAACAGACCAAAAGCAGTGATACGGATCAGACATAGCAAAGAGGTCAGAAAACTGAGTAGGAGGGTCCCCCTCTAGAAAGCATTTGGAAGATTCTTCTCCTTTCTTGTAACTCTATTAAGTCTGTATCAATTACCAGGTATTTCCTTCACAAAGAGAGTTTGTGATATGCTTGTAAGGGTAAGCTTTGCTTTCAGATTCATGAAACTTGCATCTGTGCTGAGATGACTTTGCCACTAAGGCAACCAGGATTTCCAGGTCTCGCTGTCATATATATCTGTTAATTCTTTGTCTAAGGTTGGGAATTACCAGGTTGGGTTGTATCACACTGCTATGTGACATGTAGTATAGGTATTGTAAGATGTTCAAGTGGACCCAGGTCCACTATAAAACACAATATGTCTCATAGAATACTGTATTCCACCTCCCAACTCTGAAAGGGTAAATAATTCAAAGACTGTCCAAACTTAAATGTCTATTCCATGGTCAGTGAAATCTAAAAAAGCAGATCCAAAGCAGTGGGATTAGGAGGAGTTTTAACAAGAATCACCAGGAGATATAAAAGAAGATGTTGATTATTGGCAAGGACTGAGAATTCATGTATTCATGCGGATTAGAGGGAGACTTTGTTTGACTTCAAAAATGTGTGCCTTACTATTATATCAGATTTCCTTCCAGGGGAGGTTCTTTTCTCAAGGAGAAAATCAATGAAAACTGGAGGGGAAAAGGTGTATTGTTCAAGTTTGGATAGCATGGAACTTTAGGTGACTAAGCTAGAATACCAACCCCAGGCAGATTGTAGTACAGCGCTTTCTGCACCAATGCCTCCAGCAATTGGCAACTGAGATACACTTGAATCCAGTATGTTTTCACATATGTTTCTTCCATGCCTAGATGTTTGCTGAGTCTCCAGCCACATCATGGGGCCCCGGCTGTGCTGCAGGATGACAGACCATTCATTCTTTGTGCATCAGTTGACCTTTACAGCTTTCCAAAACAAAAACTAATAATAGAAGGAAAGGATAAATACTCTAATGACATCTTCCTTCTCTTAGAAATGAAACAAAGATATGTTTGTTCTGAGAACAAACATTTAAAAATAAAAGATTGTCAGGGGAATGGGTGCTTCTCTTAGGACAACTTGTAAAATTAATCTATATCTACTGGATACTCATGACATTCCCATTAGCTATGACTCTATCTTCAGAACTGAGTCATATTTCAGTATTCTGTGTCACCTGTTTTTGTTTTTTAAAAAGGTTTAAATTGATCCAACATGGCGACCTGAAGGAAGGCAGCATTTCCTGAGGCTCCGGAACTGCTTGGGAAAATCCCAGTTCATCTTCAATTTTTCCAAGGTGTGTTCAGGGGAATCTATATTTGAACTTCTAGTACTAGTTTGTGAAGTTTTTATAAGGAGCCCAGTCTTGGGAGTTTTGCGAGGAAACAAAAAAGGGGGGTGGATTTTCTCTCCCACGCCAGGGACATGGAAGGCTGCCTGTACTAACTTCCTGCTGGTGCGGATGCCATTGGCGAGTGGCTGACAGAGTGTGGAGAGGGAGAAAGAATTCTGTCTCTCCCTCCAGGAGTACAGCAGTTCGGATGTTTGCTTGGTGCTAGTGGAGCAACCGTTAGAGCGAAAAGAGATAAAGGGACTTTGTCCGTTCTGCCAGGAACAGTGGCCAGCTCCCTTACATTCCGCGCTTGCTGCTGAGATCCCTTCCCTAACTAATACAATCATCCACCAAGCTCACACTCTGTGGGGGGCGAGAGCTGTGCTGGGGGACGGCCCACTGAGGCTCCCCGTGGCTGCTCAGCAGGATAGCCCGGCCACCATTGGGAGTTCCAGGACACAATTCTGGACCGGCTGCAGGGGCGGGCTGCAAGCAGCAGCAGCTGCGACAGTGGATATGAGCAGAGTCACAGATACCATCGCTGATCTGATCCCTTCCCTAACTAAAACAGTCATCCGCCAAGCTCACATACTGTGGGGTGTGAGAGCTGTGCTGGGAGATGGCCCACTGGGGACCACAAACTGAGAGACATTCATATTGAAACCCAGAAGGACAGTGACATCTACTAGCATAGGTCCCAGAGATGCCCTTATTGTCTATAGATCCAAGTTTTCATTAAGAATTTTTTATTTTTATTTTCTTTTACTTTTTTATTCTTTATTTTTCTTTTTTATTATACAATTTTTTTCCCTTCCTTGCTCTACGGCTAATACTGAAGTTGGTGTTGGTGCATGTAAATATTTATCCATGTGTATGTATTGGTGATTGGCTACTACTTTCTCTAAGTCTTCTTGAACCCTACTGCTATCCCTATAACATTGGGTTCCAACCAGGACAACATTTCATGATAGCAAAATAGACTCAGCCTCTGGAGAGTGAAGATAACCATGCCCCATACTAACCTCTTCCTCCTCTGTACTCTGGTAATCCCTAAATATAAGCATTTTACTTTCACCCTCACCCAAAGTCTTTACCCTTCATGCATCCCATTTCTATGTCTCCCTTAGTCCTAATAGAATAACCTATTCCCCCCTAATCCCTTGTTCCTCTTTACTCTAAGGCAAGAGTGATTTTTTACCTCCCCAATTCACTTCCTTGACTTCCTAGTCATCCCTTCTTCCACTTTCAGAGAGACCCTACTATCTGAAGAAATAGACATGCTTCAAAACAGGCACTGGCTTGCTATCATAATACACTGTGAGATCTCTCTCAAAGAAACCCATCACAAGGAAGCAAAGCCATAAGTAGCTCTAATTACTCAAGCAAGAGCAAATTTCTTGAAGTATAAGACATGCTCTCAAGACTCAGAAAATGAGGAAAAGGGGAAATAACTCACCTCCTCAACCCCACAGCTCTCCACCAAAGGATCCCATAGCTGGAGCCCTTGATGAAAACCAAAGGCATTGTGTCAGCATTATGATTAGTGATGCAAACAAAGAGTTGAGAGATGAAATAAGAAAAGAGATCAGAGAACAATTTCAAGAGATGAGAGACAACTTCTACAGATAAATAAAGGAACAGTTCCATGAGATGAAAGATCAGCTATACAAAGATGTAGACACCCTGAAAAGAGATGTAGCAGAGCTATCAGGATTAAAAAACACGGTTAATCAAATCAAATCTTCACTGGAAGAAACCAACACCAGAGCTTACTCTCCTGAAAATAGAACATCAGCTCTCGAAGAACGAGTATTGGACAATGAGGATAGGCTAAACAATGTAGAATTCAAAGAAGATAAGCAGGATAAACAGCTTATATTACATAATCAGAATTTCCAAGTAATATTTGATGAGATGAGGCATTATAATCTGAGAATCATTGGCCTGGAGGAAAATTCCGAACAGCAAACAAGAGGCTTAACAAATCTTTTAATCGAAATCATAAGTGAGAACTTCCCTCATTTTATTATCGATCCAGATTATCACATCCAAGATGCTTATAGAACACCAAATAGACCTAATCAATTGAGAAACTCGCCAAGACATATCATTTACAAAATGAATAACAGAGAATTTAAGGAGAGAATTCTAAAAACTGCTGGAGGAAAGCTCCAAATCACATTCAGAGGCAAACCAATTCGGATCACTGTGGATTTTTCAGAGCAAACAATGAAGGCCAGAAGAGCTTGGAAAAATATCTTTCAAGTGTTAAAAAATAACAACTTTCACCCAAAGATAATACATCTGGCAAAACTCAGCTTCAATTGTGAAGGGGAAATTAAATACTTCAATGATAAACTCAAGCTAGCAAAATACATGAAAACAACTCCTGCTCTACAGAACATTCTCAAGGGTGTTCTCCATTCAGAAGAAAATGCCAATGACACCCTAAGTCCTTAAACAAGGGCGAGTCAATAATCATATTATACAAAAGCTGACTTTCAAGATGACTCAAAACTCTGTACTCAATACAAAGTCAGAGAATCAGCCTCCCATATCTATTCTAACCTTGAATGTGAATGGTCTCAATGCCCCAATTAAAAGACACAGACTAACCCACTGCATCAAACAACAAAATCCAACAATATGTTGCATGCAAGAGACACATTTGACACTCAAAAATAGACACAGGCTGAAAGTGAAAGGATGGCAAAATGTCTACCAGGCCTGCGGCTCAAAAAAGCAAGCTAGAGTGGCAATTCTAATTTCTGATAAAATTAATTTCCAACTAAAACTAGTCAGAAAGGACAAAAAGGGTCACTTTATCATACTAAAAGGGACAGTTCATCAAGAAGATATAATGATAATTAACATCTATGCCCCCAATAACAACCCCCCCAAATATATGGAAAAAATACTTAAGGACATTAATCCCCTCATTGATCTCAACACAATAATCCTGGGGGAATTCAACACACCACTATTAACTCTAGATAGATCATCAAAACAAAATATCAATAAAGACATCTCCAATCTAAACAACTCTATTAATCAATTGGGCTTAACAGACATTTACAGAATATTCCATCCTAAGACAGCTTAATTTACCTTCTTCTCAGTGGCAGATGGATACTTCTCTAAAATAGACCACATCCTAGTTCACTGGGATAATCTTAGCAAATATAAAAAAATGGATATAATCCCATGTATTCTGTCAGATCATAATTCTATGATCTTAACAATCAACAAGAAGAGAAACAACAGAAACTACTCAAATACTTGGAAATAGAATAATTACCTCTTAAACAAAGGATGGGTAAAAGAGGAAATGAGACCAGAGATCAAGAAGTTTTTGGAATTGAACGAGAATGAGGAAACAACATAACAAAAAATTCTGGGACAGTATGAAGGCTTTCTTAAGAGGTAAATTAATAGCACTGAGTGCATACATCAAAAATCTAGAAAGAGATCAGATTAATAGCCTTATGTTTCAACTCAAACGACTACAAAAGGAGGAATAGTACAACCTCTAAACTAACAGAAGACAGGAAATTACCAAAATCAGAGCTGAAATCAATGAAATTGAAAACAAACAAACAAACAAAAAAACTATACAAACTATTAACAAAACTAAGAGTTGGTTCTTTGAAAGAGTCAACAAAATCGACCAACCACTTGTCAACCTCACCAAAAGGAAGAACAAAATGAAGTAAATCAACAAAATCAGATACGAAAATGGGGATATCACCGCAGACTCATCCAAGATACAGAAGATTATCAGAACCTATTCTGAAAACTTATACTCTGCTAAATTTGATAACCTCGAGGACATGGACAGGTTCTTGGACACACATGACATCCCCTCTTTAACACAGGAGGACATTGAAAACCTAAACCAACCTATCACAGAAAGCGAAATTGAAGCAGTAATCAAAGATATCCCAAAAAAGAAAAGCCCAGGTCTGGATGGATATACTGCAGAATTCTACCAAGCCTTCACAGAAGAACTAACACCGATCCTCTACAAGCTCTTCCAGGAAATTGATAGAGTGAGATCACTCCCAAATACTTTTTATGAGGCAACTATTACACTGATTCTAAAGCCCAACAAAGACACATTAAGGAAAGAAAACTACAGACCAATTTCCCTGATGAACATTGATGCAAAAATTCTTAATAAAATTTTAGCTAATCAGATACAAAAACACATTAAAAATATAATACACTATGATCAAGTAGGCTTCATCCCAGGAAAACAAGGCTGATTCAACATACGCAAATCAATATATGTGATCACCACATAAACAGAATTAAAAACAAAAATCATATAATCATCTCAATTGATGCAGAGAAGGCATTTGATAAAATTCAACACCACTTTATGCTCAAAACTTTGGAAAAGATAGGGATCAAGGGAAGATACTTTAACT
>PVKS010044132.1:0-14502 GCA_004027875.1 Aplodontia rufa
ATGTGGTGCTGGGGTTTGAACCCTGGTCCTTGCGTATGCCAGTTAAGCACTCCAACCAATGAGCCACTGCTCCAGCCCCTGAAGTCTCGATTTTATGCTCAAGTAGGACCCAGATAAATAGGACAGGAAGAAGTTTCTGTGGAATGCCTTGTTATTCAAAATTTTACATTGAATCATGGCTGAAATCATCAAAAGTCATAGCTGGCCAGAACTAAAAGTATCAGAAATGGCAATATAGTAGCTTGCTTATCATTTCTACTGGACAAATGAAAAGGCAAGCATCTACTGAACCTGCTGGTTGAAGGATCCAGATTATGCTGGGAAGCAGCAGAACTCTTTGCCCTTCTCCCTGTATCTCTTGAAACTGTTGTTCACACTCCAAGGCCAGTTGTTACTCTTTTCTCTGGGGAACTTAGTGGAGTGGAATGAGAAGCAGAAGAATTGCTCTTATAGTTGACAGTCATCTCAACAGGCACTGGGGAGGTCCCTACCACATGAATGACCCCTTGTTAGATCCTTTTTAGAGGGTAAGTAAATAAGATTTACTTATTTGCTCCCTGATGGTGCCTGAGTCTACTTCAGAAATATCTGTCTCTCTGCCTTTGACTGCCAAAGACCATCACACAGAGAAAACAATGGTGAAATGGAGATTATTTATCTCTATATGAAATATAACTTACAAACCTTCTTCCTAAGGTATAGGGAAAACACAGTGCTTGAATTCAGGAATGCTCAGTTTGGGATATGGCTGTCATTCACTAACTTGGGTAAATCACTTAATTCCACTGACCATTAGAAGCTTCATTGATAAAATGGGCTCCTTTCCAAGATCTTTTTCTACTCTGGAATACCATGACTTTAGGAACTGATGGTATATTTTACTCAAAGATAATTTCTCTTCCTTCCTTCCTCCTTAATATTAACTCTTGAAACTCAAGAAATCTTTGCTTATTTAGTAAAAGCAAAAAGGGGAGTCTATGTCCTATCTGCAAAATAATGTGATCTCCTCAGGTCAAATATCAGTCCCTCCTTATGGCTTCTACAGTATTTCTCTTCCATGGTGCATGCACATTTTATCTTCCTAGGGAAAATAAATTCTTTAGGGGCAGAGGTCATGTCTTGAATTTCTCCTAAAGCTCTACCAGTGTCCTGCTGACATGGACTTGTAGATTATACTCAGTGAGCACTCATCCAATAAATTCATCTAGATGAATAAATGAATGAAAGTTTAGCTTATTATACTGCACACTCTATGTTACAGGTCAAGTCACAGGACTTGCCATGAAATTTTAGCTTTATAATATAACCTCCCCCCTTTTAAAAATTGAACCATGTTTTTGCTGATTAAAAGAGACAAATTCTGTGGTTCTAAAGTACCTATAAAAATAGACAATTTTTGATTAAGAAACCAAGTTACACAGCAAAATCAATGTTCACAGCAGCTCAATTTACAAAAGCTAAATTATGGAATCAACCAAGATGCCCTTCACTGAATGAATGAATTCAAAAGCTGTGGTACATATATACAATGGAGTTCTACTCAGCTATTAGAAACAATCATATTAGAGCATTTGAAGGTAACTGGATGGCAATGGAAGAAATTATGCTGAGCAAAATTAGCCAAACCCAGAGACTCAAGAGTCAAATGTTTTCCCTCATTTATGGAGGCTAGAGCAAAACCCAAGCTTGGGTGAAAGGTCAAGTTCATGTTCTACACTCACCAAATCGAAGCAACACATAATCTAGGGGAACTATAAATATGTGGGTCAGGGGAAGGAAAAGGGAGGGAGGGGAGAGGGAAAGATTATGATAGAGAGTTATCCAGTGGGGGAATAAATAATGAAGCCAAATAATACTTATACAATCATTTAATTCTGGAAAAATGCACAATCATATACATATATATATATATGGGGGAGGGAAACTGGGAAAGACTGGGCTATGGGTGACATGGGGGTGTTTCTGGATTAGGATCAGGGGCATATCATATTGTTACTACATATTTACTTATGATTGCATAACAACTCCTCAATAAAATAAAGAAAGAAAAGGAAAAAAATAACCAAGCCTTGGATCAAGAAAAGTCCTAAGTTGAGAGTCTTCACAGTGATTTTTCCCCACTGGGCTTAATTAAAACAGGGAAGACTTCCTGCCCTTTGAGCACCACATTCATGGTCACACTGAATTAGATCTGGAATGCAGTAGGTACTGAGTAGTTGGCTCACAGAACACACACACTTTATTGGTGATGCTCTAGTAGCAGCCACCATCCTAGACTTTCATCTCTGTTAGTAGAAACAGCAAGACAGGATTATTAGGGAGAGAAAACCATCAGTAAGCACCATAACTCAGTGTGGGGCAATGTCCTTGGCCTCCAGGCTCCACACTAGCAGCTCAGCTGGATGAAACCCAATGCAAAACAAATGACATCCTCCTTTCTCTGAGCCAATTTTCTGTGGCTGCCTATGATGGCTGGAGGTTTATGTAGCCACCAGTGAGATGAAATCCCATCTGGGGTAAGAAATCTGAGTGGGTAGGGGCTAGAGACCCTGTGCTTTGGTATATCATCAACTTAGAGTATGAAAACATGAGTCTAAGGTTTAATAATTTTCCCCTGAGGAAGTTCATAAGGTATGTTTATGTATGAATGTGTGACAAGTAATTATTTTTCATCTTTTCCCCTTAGAATGACAGCTTTTTCTTGGTGAGAAAACAGGCACAACTGCTCTAATAATTATTTTTTAAAGAGTAAGACTTCCCCCCAAAGCTTTTTCCCTCTCTATCTCACTAACCGTTAGACTCAGTGGCAATAAAAGCAGGTGGCCCCTAGCCTAGAAGGTGAAAAAGCAAAAAGACTTGCAGGATGGCTGAGTGCAGGGCTGAGCAACAGTGGCTGGCAGCTGGTGCCCTAGTGACTGTTCTTATTTTTAAAAGCCTATTTTACACCAGCAACTGTGGTGGACTCTTTAGTAAGAGGTTTCTCTGTTTGGGCCATGCATGAGGAGGCTATGCAGACTAGATAGATTATGAGCTTCCTGGAACCATGTCAGAAATCTTACACATTTTTCTGTGGAGGGTAATTCATAGTTTTTATCTGGTCCACTAAGGAATCTTCAGCACAGTAGTTAAGACTAATTGCTTTGCATCTGTTGCTTTTTTTTTTGACACCCCTGCTTCCCCAGCAATGTGGGCAATCCTTGTTTGGCAGACCCCCACATGGAGACCAGCAACTAAGACTTGGCAAGGGGAACGAGCTTGCCCAGGGCCACACAGTGAGTAAGAGGCAAAGCCAGGGTTCAAGCTCATGTTTGCCTGGCCCCTGGGTCTGTGTGCTTTTCTGTTGGAAGGCCTGAAGGTGGAAAGAGGTGAGGAGATACTGAGTTTGTCTTTAATGCTCTTAATTGTATTAGGGAAAAAAGGAGATGGAGGGTGGGTTAGATTGTCACCCCCTGGGTCATTGAGACCATGGGCTTTGAGGTGTTTACCTAGGATCAGGAGCTGGGTGTTCTCGGTCAGCTCTCCATGAAGATTAGCTGCTCTACAGGAGTACAGGCCCTGATCCGAGGAGGATACATTTGTAAGCAGCAAGGAGCCCTCGTGCAGATAGTGAGAGGAGCTCAGTTTGCTTTTATTCCTGAACCAAGTGACTTCAGCTTCAGGCACACCTAAGAAGAAATAAAACACAATAAAATAAAATAAAAGCATGAGCCAAACACATTCAGGTGAACCCAGAGGCGTTTATGGTCTCTTGGCTGGTCCTCCCGTGGCTGCTCTGAGGAAGCATCTGCCTGGGCGTCTTCTGAATCCTTTGGCCAAATTAAATAACACGTTGGATCTCTGAGTTGTCTCCAGATCTTTTGCCTTTTAAAACTTACACTGATGAGGCAGGAAGAAGGAGGCCAATTAATAGAAGAGGAAACAGAGGCAGCTGGTAAACGGCACTTGCCAAATTCTTTGGAGAAGACTTTATAAAAATATAAAACCCAAATGTCTATATCCATGAAAACAAAGACTCTACAACCACATCAGACAACACAGTAGTAAGAAAGTCAGATACAAGAAACAATATGATTCCATTCCTGTAAGTAAAAACCAAAAACTGGAAACATTAATTACACTGCTAATAGTCAGGGTGTTGGTTCCCATGAGGAACTGGGATGGACGCGGAAGGGTTGTGACTGAGAGAGGGGACATGGGCTGGGCTACTGGAAATGACACTTCTTGACCTTAATTGCTGGGTGGGGAGTATTTACTTGGTAACTTGATGAAATGTGTACTTTCCTATGTAGTTATTATATTTAAATAAAAAGTTAAAAGGCTATGAAACATTAAAATACATGTGTGACCTAGACAAATGCAAGCTACTGGATCCTTATTAGAGTTGACACTCTACAAAGAAAACATGCTTGAATTTGGGAGCTGCTATAGTTTGGACCTTAACTACCTTCCAAAAGGCCATGTGGTAAAGGTTTGTCCCCAGGGTAGTGCTACTTAAGAAGTGAGGCCTTATGGGAGGTCTTTAGTCATTGGGAGTAAGCCTTTAAAGTGACTGTGGGACCCCGGCCCCCTCCTCACTCGCATTTATTTGCTTCTTGGCCATGAGGTGAACAGTCATGATGTGCTGCCTTGCCATAGGCCCAAAGCGACAGCGCCAAACAATCGTGGACTAGAACATTTTTTTCTCTTTGTAAGTTTATTATCAAAGATATTTTGTTACAGTGACAGGACACAGAAGCCTATATATCTTCTCAGAACAACAGAACAAGAGACAGAGAATCAGTAGCACCACAGGAGAAAGACCACAGGAGAGCTGTGCCCCCATCCCACAATCCATGTCCATGGTTTGTGACAGCTGGGGAGGCTGTGCTGGTGTGGGATGACTGCCTGTCTTTAGAGGTCAGGTTCTGCTCTGGGAGAGCCTGAGCTCCTTGGGGCGTTTCCTTGTGGTTGATGTGCAGGTAAGCAGGCCCCAATCTAAGGTAAGTCCTCCCAGATGGTCTCTGTAGGAGGCTGGACTCTGAATGAGCTGGGAGACAGAGAGTCTGTGGCATCGACTGCCCCGTTTCCCAGGAGGAGAATGCTTCATCCCTTACGCTACCCAGCTTGCTGATCCAGCTCACTAGGTTTATTCCTAGAACTCTTGGGCATGTATCCAGGGCATGTTTAGGATGTCAAATCCTGGAAAATAGGGTCAATGCCAAGAAAAGCCAAGAGGCAGACCTTAGCTCCTCTTGTTCTAGAGTCTGGGACTTTCTCTGAATTGGGACCAGACTTTGCCACTGGGGCGAAGGCAGTGTTTCCTTCACTGGCAAGTCTACTGTTGGGGAAGTCTGCAAGTAGTTACCTGTGTACCTCTTACTTGCCCTTGAAACTGGCTGGAAGAAGAGAGGCAGGGCTGATGAAAGGGAGTGGAGACATAGACACTGCAGCCTCATCACATCAGCAAGAGGTGCATACCAGCTTAGCTCCAGGGATATGGTGCTGAATGTTCATGGGCATGAGAGGGGCCGGGCCTGTGTCATCTCTAAACATACCTACATGAGGGGCAGAAAAGCTGATTTTTCAATGTAGCACCACTAGAGAGAGCAAGAGCATCATGATGCCTGCCCATGCCAGCTTGGACTTTGGACCCTGAGCTCAGATTTTACATTAAAAAAACAAAAAACAACAACAACAACAAAACTCCACAGCATTCAGTATTAAGTTTCTGAAAAGCATGTCAAAAAAGAGTCCCAGTCATTTCTCTTCTGAAAGCACAGGGGGAAATGAGGTCCTGCAAATCATTTTCCGCAAGTATTCATGTCCTTTCTCTTGAATTTCTCAGATGCAGCACTTTCTGTAGCCTTTTTCTTTTGAGGAGGGCTAATAGTCTTAAAAGGAAATGAAGATTGTTCTAGAGTAAGGCAGAGGGAGAGCTGGATGAAATGGGTCTTTGGTTCTCTGGACACAAAAGTACTTCTCACTGCTAAGGGGAGTGATTCTACTCCAGGATTAAGCTGACAAGGCTGGAGCTAGTGTCTCCAGAGGCAAGGACCTCAGCTCTGTCTGCTCCTAACACTGAAGCATCCCAAAGCAAGACTCCCTGCTGCTCACACTGGGCTTGGACCCCTGCAGGGCAGCCAGAGACAGAGAGATGCAGGGGAGAAAGAAAATAAGAATAAATGAGAAAGACAGAGGAGAAAGAGGGAGGGGACCCAGGGATGGAAGAAAGACCTGGGTGTGATTTCTCAGCTTCCTAAGCATTTGACTGTACTCTTTTTTCCTTCCCTGTATTATTCTTTGTCCATGAACCCATAAAATTGGACTTGAGAGGACAAGACTGGGTATATACCAAAAATGCTGAACTCCTCTGGAGGAAGAGCAATGGGTTTCATAGGAGAAATGAAAATGTTCAGGATAGAAAATGACAGAAGGAAGTAACTTGCAGTCTCTGTAAAACTGGAACCATAAAAGTGACAGGAATACCAGGAGAAGAGAAGGTGTTCTCTAGTCTTATTAGCAAAGCTCTCCCCGACTCACCCCAGCAAAGACCTCACTATGTGTTTGCTGACAGACTGGTGCTGGCGCCACATTTTGGGGGTTTCCTACCTGGGACTGTGGGCCTTAGGCAGAAAATTACACTAAAAAGACATTTGGAATGGAGGTGGGTTCTTCCACGACTGGCTGGCATTATAAACACAGAATAAGGAAAAACTTCCCCCTTAGCAGTGGGAAGTCCCCTTATGTCCAGAGAACCAAAAGCCCGTTTCATCCAGCTCTCCCTCTGCCTTACTCTTTTTCTCTTGAGAGCTGATAATGATAGCCTGGGCACAGTGGCACACTCCGGCCATCCCTGTGACTTGGGAGGATGAAGAATGAGGAACACAAGGTGAGTCCAGCCCTGGTCAAAATAAAATAAAAAGGGCTGGGGATACAGCTAAGATGTAGGGTGCTCAGCAAAGGGAGAGAGAGAGGAAAGGAAGAGAAAGGGAGGAAGAGGAGGAGGAAGAGAAGGAAAGAGGGAGCAGGGAGGAGGGAGGAAGAGACAATAATGATTTAGAAAACTTTCACTATGCCTTGGGTGTGCCATAGAATCCCTTGAAAAGGTATCAGACAGACTTGCCCAATAAGGATGCTCAGCATTCCTTGAGGTAGGGAGTGTACTGAGCTATGCCCAGGGGTTCTGAGTACATTAGGGGTAGAAATAACATTGACTGAACATCTGCTGTAAGCCAACATTTTACAGACAGTCATTTAGTTTTCACAATGATCCCATACAGTAGTAGTATTAACTCCATTTTATAGATGAGAAAAGTGAGGCTCAAAGAGATTAAGAAATCTGCCTGAAGTCACATTAGTTTGGATCCCTGAGTGATTAGATGGGGGCAAAGTGCCTTCTCTCCTATTTCCTATCCACAGCCCACAATGGCAGGGTGGGGGTCCAAACCGAGATGCCTTAGACACTAAAAATCCCCATCTCAGTCGGTAACACCACATCCTGCCACAACACCAGTCTCTAAAGAAAAATCTGAACTTTTGTGGTCTTATTTCTGAACTGTGAAATTCTTAAATACTTTCTGATTTCAAAACTAGCCTTTCTGCTGTCCTTGTGACGATAAGATTGTTGTTAGGAGGGAGGCTTCCAGAATCCATGAATGCTGGCTTTCTTAGTTTTTCCTTGCTGGGAGATTTGGTCAGGTCCTGGAGATGAATTTTTCCCTCACCTAAATTGTAATGTGACAGCACATTCTATAGAAGGAAAACCTTAAAAATGGCAGAAAATGCACTCTGCTATAGCAGCTGTGGACCGGTCAGTTTGCCTGGCTCCACACTGAATTCCTTGTTATTATTTCTATGGAAAAAAAAAAAAAAAAAGGAACCAAACTCGAAGTGCGCATGTTTTCTTTTTCCTCTTGAGGCATGTCTTACCAACAACACAGTGTTCTCCCTGTTGCTTCAAAGGATCAATAAACGGGTCTTGTCACACGGGTTGTAACTGGATGCGATTATAAGGATTAGTGCCTTTAATCTCCTCTGAGCTGCCAGGAAGCGTGCGTGATGCCATAATGTTCTTTTTTTCTTTTAATATCCCAGACAGGATATTCTTGCTAACTGGACCATTTGTTGCATCTGGAAGGCTGCTTGCACCGTGGCAGCTTGTCAGCATCTTGAGATGGGGTGTCCTGAGGTGTACTTTTACATGATAAGTTCTAGAAATCTCTTAGGAGGGGGAAGGATGGCTTGGTGCAAGAAAAGAAAAAGTAATTCAAATGTCGGCTTTGGCGATTACTTTTCAGGACCATGGTGATCTGGAAAGGAGTTTTCCAGCCTTTCACAGTTCTCCAGTCTGACTACTGCAGACCCCGATAGCCATTCACAAACCTGTTTTCTTCTTTTCCCAGAGTATCCAGTGTGGATATGTTTACTGGCATCCCGGGTAGTTACCATATTGCTAAGGAAGTGAAAAGTAGGAATGTGTGCTACTTCTAGGTGTGGCCCTGGAAAACCCCCTTAACCATCTTTAACTGTTTCTTCTCTGTCTGGTTCACAGGACAGAGATACCCACTGAGCCTATGTTCAAGATAACAGAGCCCCCACATCAGTGATCCTGAATGATACTGTTGGGGGAGATCCTCTCCAGGTGACCAGAAATACTCTTTGGCCTCTTAGGGAGCAATACGAAACTTCTACTGTGTTGAAGCCATTATCCATTTGGGAGATTTACTTGCTTCCACCCTCTAATTTCCTCTAATATACCACCTAATAATTGGCTCCTGAACCATTTGTGTCTGTATTACTAGTTCTGTTAATCTGATCCTTTAAATCCTTCAAAAACATCCTTCACTCTTAGGATAAAAACCCAAACAGTACCATAACCAATGAAGGTGTATAAGATCTGGCCCTTGCCAGCCCTATTTCCCAGCCTCACATGCCACTTGCTTCTCTGCCCTCCAGACTTCTGGCCATGATTCCTGCACCAGCCATATTCAACTTGTTGAAATGGAGCCTCTCTGCCTCAGGCCCTTTGCACATACTGTTCCTACTGACAGAAACACTCCTCCTTCCCTTGATCTTTTATCATCTACTCAGCTTCTGAACTCTTATCAAGTAGAGGACAAGACTGAGAGTACGGGGCTGGAGCAGTGGCTCAGTGGTTAAGTTGCTTTCCTGGCATGCACGAGGACCAGAGTTCAAACCCCAGCACCACTTACACAACTAAGTGTTGGAGCAATGAAGGCCAGACGAAAAACTAAATAAAGTTGTTTCTCTCTTTCCAAAAAAAAAAAAAAAATAAAGACTGAGAGTGGTACAGTGGGTTGGATTGTCCTCGAGAGAAAGCCCCATCATACTCATTTTCTAATGGTTTTTATTCCTGAGGCTTGGGAAGAATTTGCAAAGCTGTATTTTATGAGTTGAGAGCCCATGTGTGCAAACATTGTTCAATAAAAAACTGCTAAAAACACAAACGTGTAAGGGCACGAGTCAGTCTAGGTGGATTACACAATATCCTTAGACTACAACGTATCTATTAAAATTAGGCTCATGACATAAATGTTTATTATTGCGTGGAAAGGAAGCAGGATGAAATGTAATGATTAAAGAAATATGCTGCAAAGCTCTCTGTGGTTCAGTTTAGTGAGTGAGACTTTGAACACATTATTTTCTTTCCTTTTTGACCCCTTATTTTTCCATGTTTTCTAGAATTTCTGCAATACTTCAATATGTGGTAATAAGAAAGCAACAACTGTATCCACATATTATATTGCATTGTAATTATGCATTTCGTAGCTTCTCTCCTTTCCAGAGTGTGAACTTCTTGAAAGTTCTACCTTAGGAGAGCCAAGAGGGTGACCACCCCACCAGCAGTGACTCTGAGACGCTCCTGAGAATCACCTCATTGCTGCAGGACTGCACGTGGATTCCCAGAGTAGGACAAAGCTCCAAGTGTGGGGGAACATTACCCCCCACTAAATTCTTAACTCCAAAGGAATAATGTGGTCCATTAGAAAATATAAAGCAGGAAGTTTGTGGCAACCGCGTGACCACCCCCACACAGGGGGAGGGGAGCTTCCCTGGAGGGGAGGAAATGGAGCAAGTTTCCTAATCAAATAACCTAATCCGGGTGTGAACTCCCTGATCTGACTGATCTTAATTTACATGAACTTGGAATAAAGCTCTGGGAATTAATCTCTCACATTAGCAAACTTACAATAGTTTGTGTGAGCAGCAGCAGCCGGCTCGCCATTGTAACGTGTCCCTGAGGACGGGGCTGGCTGATCAGCAAAAAACGGTCTTGAGGTCTCAGCTGCCATGGTCAGAAAACCAGAATCTACCACCCTGAGTATTGGCCATCTCCCCAAGGGGCTGTGTGGTGCTGGGATCTCCCTCCCCACCTCCTGTTGCTGCCGGTGGAGGCGGGGAGGAGAAGATTCAACACAAGACTAAACTCTTTCTCTCCTGTACTCTGAGATCCTGCTATCTGAAGAAACAGACACTCTTCAAAACGGGTATTTGCTTGCTATCATAATATATTGGGATATACTGCTACTAATATATCATAATATATTATGAAAACTGCTACTATTGGTGCTGGTCACAAGCACATCTGTTTTAGTCGAAATGGACTAGTATTTGCACCTATAGACTCTCAAGTTCTTGCAGACCAGTCTGGCATCTTTAGGTCTGTCTTGACCAAACAGCTCCCCATCACAACAAAGCAAAGCCATAAGAAGCTACAATTACTTCACCAAGAGTAACAAGGTTGAACTACAAGACACATTCTGTGATTCTGAAAATGAAGAGAAGGGGAAATAACTCTCTGCCTCAACCCCACAGCTCCTCACCTAAGGATCCCATAGCTGCGGCCCTAGATGAAAACCAAAGATATTGGATCAACATTATGATTAGGAATTCAATCAAAGAGTTGAGAGATGAAATAAGGAAAGAGATCAGAGAACAATTTCAAGAGATGAGTGACAGCTTTTACAGGGAAATAAGGGAGCAATTCCATGAGATGAAAGATCAGCTATACAAAGAAATAGACATTCTGAAAAGAGATGTAGCAGAGCTATCAGGATTGAAAAACATGGTTAACCAAATCAAATCTTCACTGGATGATACCAACACAAGAGTATACTCTACTGAAAATAGAACTTCAGTCCTTGAAGAACGAACATCAGAAAATGAAGATCGGCTAAACATTGTTGAACTCAAAGAAGATAAACAAGAGAAGCAACTTATATTACATAATCAGAACTTCCAAATAATATTTGATGAGATGAGGTGTAATAATCTGAGAATCACTGGCATGGAGGAAAACTCCAAACAGCAAACAAGAGGCTTCAAGAACCTTTTAAGCGAAATCATAAGTGAGAACTTCCCTCATCTTACAATTGATCTGGAATATCACATTCAAGATGCTTATAGAACACCAAATAGGCCGAATCAAATGAGAAACTCACCAAGACATATCATATACAAAGTGAATAACAGAGAAATTAAGGAGAGAATTCTAAAAGCTGCTAGAGAAAAGCCCCAAATCACATTCAGAGGCAAACCAATTCGGATCACTATGGATTTTTTAGAGCAAACAATGAAGGCCAGAAGAGCTTGGAACAATATCTTTCAAGTGTTACAAAATAACAACTTTAACCCAAAGATAATATATCTGGCAAAACTCAGCTTCAAATACGAAGGGGAAATTAAATACTTCAACGATAAACTCAAGCTAGCAAGATACACGAACACAAATCCTGCTCTACAGAACATTCTCAAAGATGTTCTCCATTCAGAAGAAAATGTCACTGATACCCTAAATCCTTAAACAAGGGTGAGTCAATAATCATATTCTACACAAATTGACTTCTAAGATGTAATTGTTACAAAGTCTGAGACTCAGCCTCCCATATCTATTCTAACTTTGAATGTGAATGGACTCAATGCCCCAATTAAAAGACACAGACTGGCCCAATGGATCAAAAAACAAAATCCAACAATATGTTGCCTGCAAGAGACACATTTGACACTCGAAAATAGACACAGGCTGAAAGTGAAAGGATGCCAAAATGTCTACCAGGCCTGCGGCCCAAAACAGCAAGCTGGCGTGGCGATTCTAATTTCTGACAAAATTAATTTCCAACTAAAACTAGTCAGAAAGGACAAAGAGGGTCGCTTTATTATACTAAAAGGGACAGTCCATCAAGAAGATATAAGGATAATTAACATTTATGCCCCTAATTATAACCCCCCCCAAATATATGGAAAAAATACTTAAGGACATTAATCCCCTCATTGACCTCAACACAATAATTCTGAGGGACTTCAACACACCATTATCAACTCTAGACAGATCATCAAAACAAAAAATCAACAAAGACATCTCTAATCTGAACAACTCTATTAATCAATCAGGCTTAACAGACATCTACAGAATATTCCATCCTAAGACAGCTGAATTTACCTTCTTCTCAGAGGCTCATGGATCCTTCTCTAAAATAGACCACATGCTAGTTCACCGAAATAATCTTAACAAATATAAAAAAAGTGGATATAATCCCATGTATTCTGTCAGATCATAATGCTATGATCTTAGCAATCAATGACAAGAGAAACAACAGAAACTATTCAAACACTTGGAAATTGAATAATTCCCTCTTAAACGAAGGATGGATAAAAGAGGAAATGAGAGCAGAAATTAAGAAGTTCTTGGAATTGAATGTGAATGAGGAAACAACATACCAAAACCTCTGGGACAGTATGAAGGCATTCTTAAGAGGTAAATTTATAGCACTAAGTGCATACATCAAAAATCTAGAAAGAGACCAGATAAAGAGCCTTATGTTTCAACTCAAAGACTACAAAAAGAGGAACAATCCAACCCCAAAGCTAACAGAAGACAGGAAATCACCAAAATCAGAGCTGAAATCAATGAAATTGAGAACAAAAAAACAATACAGGGGCTGGAGTGGTGGCTCGGAGGTTATGGTGCTTGCCTTGCATGTGCGAGTACACAAGTTCAAACCCCAACACCACGTACACAACGATGTCTTGGAGTAATGGAGACCACATGAAAAACTAAATAAAGTTGATTTTTTCTATCTCTGTCTCTCTCTTGCTGTCCTTCTCTCTTTAAAAAAAAAAAACAATACAAACTCTTAACAAAACTAAGAGTTGGTTCTTTGAAAAAATAAACAAGATCGACAGACCCCTTGCCAACCTCACTAAAAGGAAGAATGAAAGAAAGCAAACCAACAAAACCCAAGATGAAAATGGGGATATCACCACAGACTCATCCAAGATCCAGAAGATTATCAGAACCTATTTTGAAAATTTATACTCTGCCAAGTCTGATAATCTGGAGGATATGGACAGGTTCTTGGACATATACGACATCCCCTCTTTAACACAGGAGGACACTGAAAATCTAAACCAACCTATCAAGGATAGCGAAATTGAAGCAGCAATCAAAGCTCTCCCTAAAAATAAAAGCCCAGGTCTGGATGGATATACAGCAGAATTCTACCAAAGCTTCACAGAAGAACTAACACCAATCCTCTACAAGCTCTTCCAGGAAATTGATAGAGTGGGAACACTCCCAAACACTTTTTATGAAGCACATATTACACTGATTCCAAAACCAAACAAAGACTTGTCAAGAAAAGAAAACTACAGAACAATTTCCTTGATGAACATTGATGCA
This sequence comes from Aplodontia rufa, assembly GCA_004027875.1. Taxonomy (NCBI): domain Eukaryota; kingdom Metazoa; phylum Chordata; class Mammalia; order Rodentia; family Aplodontiidae; genus Aplodontia; species Aplodontia rufa. The sequence continues at coordinate 13,679 of PVKS010044132.1, forward strand.
AAAATCCTTAATAAAATTTTAGCCAATCGGATACAAAAGCACATTAAAAAGGTAATTCATTATGATCAAGTGGGCTTCATTACAGGAAAACAAGGCTGGTTCAATATATGCAAATCAATAAATGTGATTCACCACATAAACAGAATTAAAAACAAAAATCATATAATCATCTCAATTGACGCAGAGAAGGCATTTAATAAAATTCAACACCACTTTATGCTCAAAACTCTGGAAAAGATAGGGATCAAGGGAAGATACTTTAACTATGTCAGATCCATTTATGACAGACCCATAGCCAACATTATCCTCAATGGAGAAAAACTGAAAACATTTCCACTGAATTCAGGTACGAGAAAGGCTGTCCGCTATCCCCACTCTTGTTCAATATAGTCCTTGAAACCCTTGCCAGAGCTATCAGGCAAGACAATGAAATCAAAGGTATTCTTATAGGAAAAGAGGAAGTTAAGTTATCTCTATTCGCTGATGACATGATTCTATACCTAGAAGACCCAATAACATCGGCCAGAAAACTCCTAGAGCTTATAGGCGATTTTAGAAAAGTAGCTGGCTACAAGATCAACTCCAGTAAGTGAATAGCTTTCCTTTACTCCAGCAACAAATCTGCAGAAGAAGAAATCAGGCAATCTCTCCCCTTCACCATCTCCTCAAAAAAAAAAAAAATGAAATATTTGGACATTAACCTTACAAAGGATATTAAGGACCTCTACAAAGAAAACTATCAAACACTAAGAAAAGAAATTACAGAAGACCTGAGAAGATGGAAAAACATTCCATGCTCATGGTTAGGCAGAATCAATATAATA
>PVKS010044133.1:0-14499 GCA_004027875.1 Aplodontia rufa
TAAAAGTAGTGCATTACCTACTTTTAATACTTTATCCTTTACTAGAAGTCTGAAAACAAAATAAAAGCTTCTCTTTGAGCCATGTCCTAAAATGAAAAAGATCACTGGTCATGTGTGCATGAGCATATTCTCGCTGAAAACACACCCATATATTCATGAGAAATGTAGAACACCCAGCTGTGTAAGGGTAAATGGCTTTTAAACAGCAAATCAGCAATGAAATCACTGAACTGACAAGAAGCCTTGTTCTTGATTCCCATGACATTCTGCAAGAAAGATACTGTATCTGACTGGATGCATTGGGAGACCGCGGTGCCTGCGGTTTGAAAAATGTCTTTAAAGGAAAAAGGAAGAGAAGTGGGACTGATAGAAACGGAAACAGATGCTCTCACTAGAACAAAAAGCCACATTACAAAATTTGAGCTTTACAACAGCTTTAAATAGCCCTCTGTGGTGCAACATCAGAACTTTAAACTGTAATGAAAGCAAAAATCATTGCATCATCCAGACCATGGGGTATTTTTCTTTTCGTGTTTCTTTCTTTTTCTCATTCATGATTGGTCTGTTTTATTTTTCTTCATAACCTGGTATTTGCTTGTATGACAAGCTAAGACTCTAACAAAGGGACATGGAATGAGGAGGCATTTATCTGAATCATTCAGGCAGAAACAATTCGTACCTGAACTATCAATAAGTTTTAGACCATAGAGCATTTTTGCTTGGATTCACCAAAGGCCTGATTAGGTTTCAGACACACAATACCAATGACACCCATAGTGCTGTAACTCTGATTCATCCAGTACACTTAGTCTGAGCTGTGCTCTGAGGCCCTGCTGTGATTACACTAGTATAATCATGTTCACAAATGCTAAGGTTGGAATACCACTACTCAACTCTAAAATTCTAAAAGAAATTCGCCAGGGAGAAGTGCATGCATTCAACGTTTATGAACTCTGACAAGCCCAACTTCTAAATACTTCAGTGACTGTTGACGAGCAGAGCTGTCATCTGGTGCTTCATCTTATGATAGCATCATGTTTAGCATTTCCATAAGCTGTCAATGTACTTCAGCCGACGCTTTCACAGCTGGATGAAGATGTCTGGATTAGGATTCAGGCCTTTCTCACTATTGCTTAGAGTGGAGACAGGAGAAAAAAAAAAAACTGGTAGCTTTCAATCTTCCCTACTGTGATTTTCTTCTGATGATAGGTTCTATTGATGGGGACTGAGTAGATGAATGAAATGGATGAGTACAAGAAAATTATAAACCTGGTAACTGAAACCAGGTAGAAGCTGGGCACTGTGGCTCATGCCTGTAATCTAGCAACTTGGAAGGCTGAAGGAGAAGGATCTCAAGTTCAAGGCCAGCCTCAGCAACTTAGCAAGGTGCTAAGCAACTCAGTGAGACCCTGTCTCCAAATAAATAATAAAAAATGAGCTGGAGAAAAAAATTACTCTTTTTTAATAAGATAAAAAATAATAGCTGGGGATGTAGCTCAGTGGTAAAGCACCTCTTGGTTTAATCTCCAATATGCACTACCCTGCCCCCCAAAAAAAAGAAAAAAATAATAAACCAGGTAGATTGGGGGAGAATGGCATACCTGGAGTCAAAGACTGATGTTTTTCAGCTTTAGTGAGATAAAAATTGGTATTTCTTTTTCATACCAGGGATTGAACTAGAGGCTTTTAACCATTGAGCCACATCCTCAACCTTTTTTCTTTTCTTTTCTTTTTTTTTTTTTTTGAGGCAGGGTCTCACTAAGTTGCTTAGGGCCATGCTAAAGTTGCTGATGTAGGCTTTGACCTTGCAATCCTCCTGCCTCAGCCTCCCAAGTCACTGGGATTACAGATGTGTGCCATTGCACCCAGCTTTATTGAGATAAAATTGACAAATAAAAATTGTATGTATCAAGTTGTGCAATGCAATGCTTTGGTATAGTCACATGCTGTGAAATGATTGCCACATCAAGCTAATTGACATATCCATTACTTCACATCATTACTACACTTCTGTGTGTGGTGAGGACAATTAATATCTACTCTCTTGGCAATCTCAAATGCACATTATTAACTACATTCACCATATTGTACATATCTCAAAAAACTTCTTTGTCTTTTAACTGAACCCAGAGAGTCAAGGGTTGAATGTCTTCACTCATCTGTGGAGGCTGGAGCTAGACCCTGGCCGGTGTGAAAGGTGGTCAACTCTCATGTATTAACTGCAAGTTTATACCATTTGACCAACGTCACCCATTGCCCCTCCTCTCAGCCACAGGTAACCACCCTTCTACTCTGTTTCTGTGAGTTCCACTATTTTAGAGTCTACATGTATTTGTCTTACCAGTTCTGGCCGATATAGCTTAGCATAATGTCTCCCAGGTTAATCTAAGTTTGTTACAGGGGAAGGACTCCTTCTTTATTAAGGTTAATATTCTGTCGTGTGCATGTGTCACGTTGTCTTTGCCCATTGATCCATTGACACTTAGGTGGCTTCCGTATCTTGGCTATTGTGCTTCAGCGAGCACAGGTGTACACATCTCTTCAAGATAGTCATTTTATTTACTTTCATTTTTAAAAAGTTCATTTGGAGATAATTTTTCTTGGATAGCCCTCTGCTTTGGAATGATTCTGTACACTAAAGACAACAGAAAATCCCTTTATCTTAATGGCATAGTTATCTACGTTTGCACTGTTAACCAGCGGTCAAGTAGAGCCCAGCAAATAGACATAAGAGGTTAAGTAAACACTATTAGCTGCTAAAAAAAAAAAGGCCAAATCGAGGGCTGGAGCTTCAAACAGATGGATTCAGGGCTGGGGAACACTTCCCAGGAGCCATCCCCACAGTGGAGTATGGCAGGATGGGAGCGTAGGTTTTGGGAGTGAAGCAGAGTCCGGGGACAGTTGGAGGTGGTGGCAGGTGCCCAGTTATACCCCTCCCCACAACCCTTAACGTCTTTGGTAAAATTACCAATCCCACCAGTTTTCTTGTGGAAAATGATGAGGACTCAGAGATCTATACCTCATCTGTATTTCATCCAGGACGCAAATTAATTTAGAAAAGAAATTAATAATATCTAACTTTAGAAAAATATAAATAGAATACATTGAGGGATTGAAGTAAAATAAATTAAATTGAAGATTCACATTGAAAATCATTTCCATATTTAGCCTAATCCACATGCTTAATTTATACCCCATAATGACTTTCTTTTAGTAGATGTGATTTTTTTAGAACAGATTTAGATTCACAAAGATTGAGCAGAAACTAGATTTGCCATACATACATAGCCTATTCCCACAAGTGTATAGCCTCCCCCCATACATTCAATAACCCACATCAGAGGATACATGGGACCTCTCTTTACTCTCCACTCAATTTTTCTGTCAACCTAAAAGTGACATAAAATATTAAGCTTATTAACTTAAAAATCATGCACTACAGTAGTAGAATTTTTTGAAATCAATAATTGTACATTGAACATCATCACCCAAAGTCCATGGTTTTTATTAAGGTTCACTCTTGGTATCATACCTTCTATGGTTTTCACACTATATAATGACATGTATCCATCATTAAAGTATTAGCAGAATAATTTTTTTGTGCTAAAAATCTTGTGTTCCACCCTTCCAATACCTAATAACATCATTATTTTACCATCACCATGGCATTGCCTTTTCTAGAATGTTATATAGTTGGTAATATTGCACATAATCTTTTAAGACTGGCCGCTCTCAGTATAAGGATTTCAGTTCCTCTCAGGGCTTATAACTAGTTTCTTTTTAAGCCAAATAGTATTCCATGGTCTAGAAGTACTGCAGTTCGTTTACCTATTCCTCTGCTGAAGGACATCATAATTGCCTCCAAGTTTTAGCAATTATGGATACAGCTGCTATAAACATTCCTGTTCAGGTTTTTATGTGGACATGTTTTTAACTCTTTTGCATTAATACTGAGGAATATGATTACTGGACCATGAAGTCAGAGTATGTTGTGCTCTATACAAAGCTGACTAACTCTTCCTAAGTCTCTGTGCCCCTTTGCATTCCCACACACAATGAATCAGGGATCCTGCTGAACTCCTAATCCTCACCACATATTCATTAGAATTTGATGTTGTTAATGTTTTTGGATTTGGGACATTCTAATAGGTGTATGGTGGTATCTTATTATTGTCTCAATTTGTAACTCCCTAGTAACATACTGTCCAGCGTCTTTTCATTTGCTTATTTACCGTCTTTATACCTTGTTTGATGATCCATCTGTTCAGATCTTGTGCCCACTTTTTTAACCAGGTTATTCATTTTCTTACTGCTAAATTTCAAGAGTTCTTTGCATATTTGGGATAAGAGTCCTTTATCAGATATGTTTTTTACAAATATTTTCTTCCAGACTAGGGTTTGTGTCTTCTCTTTAATTTGTCTTTGGCAGAACAGAACTTTTTAATTTTAATGAAGTCCAAGTTATCAATTATTTCTTTCATGGATCAGGCCTTTGATGTATTTTGAAAGACATCACCAATATCCAAAGTCATCTAGATTTTCTTGTATATTTTCTTCAAGGAATTTTACAGCTTCATGTTTCACATTTAGGGCTATAATGCATTTAGAGTTAATTGTTTTGAAGGGTATAGTCATTATTTTACATAGTCTAGAACCATTAGGCCAGAACTACTTATTGAAAAGACTGTCTTTGCTCCATCATAATACCTTTGATCCTTTGTCAAAGATCAATTGAAATATTTGTGTGAATCTACTTCTAAGCTTTCTGTTCTGTTCCATTTGTCTGTTTGTCTATTCTTTTCCCAGGATCACCCTCTTCTACTATAGTTCTGTGTCTGGAAGTGACAATCTTCCAACTTTTTTCTTCATAGACACATGCATCCCAGGACTTCTGTCTCTCCTGATAAACCCCAGGTTCTGTTTGTTGATGTCCACATAATGACCAGCTGAGATTTTTACTGAGATATCATTGAACTGATAGGTGAAGTTGGAGAAGATTACATCTTGACGATATTGAGCTTTCTAGTCATGAATATGAAGTCTTTCTTCTGTTTATTTAGTTCTTTGATTTCCTCCTTCAGGGATTTGTAGTTTCCACATACAGATCTGTGCATACTGTGTTAGATATACACATAAGTATTCCATTTTGGAGGGTACTAATACAACTGGCATTATATTTTTAATTTCACAGGTCACTTCTTCATCGCTGGGATATAGGAAAGCAGTTGTCTTTTATATATTAACTTTGCATTTGCACCCTTGCTACAGTTATTGTTTTCAGGAGTTATTTTTGTCAATTCTTCCAGATGTTTTACACGGGCAATAGTATCCTTTCTGAACAAAACCAGTTTCATTTCTCCTTCCTAATCTCATTGTATTCTTTATTTCCTTTTATTGTCTCATTGTATTAGCTAAGAATCTCAAAGCAACCTTGAGAGGAACAGAGAGAGGGGGCATCTTTGCCTTGTTTCTGATCTTAGTACAAAAACTTCTAGGCTCTCACCATTAAGTGTGATGTCACCTGTTGGATTTTATAGATGTCCTTTACCAAGTTGAAGAAATTCCCTCACTATGCCTTACTTACTGATAGTTTTTATTAAGAATGGATACTGGACTGTGTCAAATGCTTTCTTTGTAATTATTGATACAATTTTGTGATTTTTTTTCTTATTTAGCCTGCTGATATGATTCATTACATTAGTGGATACTAAAATGTAAATAGCCTTTCATAACCTTGATAAATTCCACTTGGTCATGGTGTATAATTCTTTTGACACATTGCTGAATTTGTTAATATCTTATACCTATTTCATGAAAGACACTGATCTATAGTTTTCCTTCCTTGTGATGTCATTGTCTGGTTTTGATGTTTGGCTAATGCTGGCTTCCTAAACTGAGATAAGCAATATTCCCTCTGCTTCTACCTTTTGGAATAAATTATAGAGACTTTATATTATTTCTTAAGTGTTTAATAGAATTCACCTGCAAACCCATTGGAGCCTGGTGCTTTCTGTTTAGGAAGACTATTATTAATTTAATTTCTTCAATAGTTCTAGGCTTATTCAAAATGCCTGATTCTTCTTGTAGGGATTATGGCAGATTTTTTTCTTCAAGGTATTGGTGAATTTCATTTATTCAGTTTGGGGGGATAGAATTATTCACAATATTCTTTTATTCTTTCAATGCCCATGGATCTGTAGTGACATCTTTATTTTTATTTTTTTTTATGTGAGTAACTTGTGTCTTTTCTCTTTTTTTCTTAGCCTGACTTCAGGCTTCTGAGTCTTATTGATATTTTTCTTTCATTTCTGTTCAGTGATTTTCTATTGAAACTTATGGTTTTACTGATTTTCTCTATTGATTTCTATTTTCAGACTCATTGATTTTTACTCTAAAGTTTATTTCTCATCTTCTAAACTTCTTTTGTATTAATCTATATGTGTCTTAATACTTAAAAAGGGCTTCCTGTCAACAACATGTAGTTGGTTTGGTCATTAGATCCATTCTGACAATGTCTGTTTTTTAGTTGGTATGTTTAGACCAATAGCATTTGACTATTGGCATAGTTAGATTAATATTTACCATAATAATGCGTTCTGTTTGCTGCCCTTGTTTTGGTTCCTATTATTGTCTTCCATTATCCTTCTATTTTTGGTTGTTGTTTTAATTGAACATTTTATAGGTTTCTATATTTTTTACATTCCAATTATACTTTTTTTTAGTTGTTGCCCTTGATTTCATAGTATGCATCTACAACACACTCAAGTCCACTTTCAAATATCACCGTAGCACTTCCCACGTAGTGTATTTTATAACAGTAAAGCAACCAATCCTTTTCTCTCCTCCATCCCCTATCATTGGCATCTAGTATTTCACTTGTGCATATGCATACATAATCTCTGCATTTCTTGGATCTATGATTTTTGTGTCTGATATTAATTGGAGAAAATTCTCAATCATTATTGCTTTAAGTAGATCTTCTTTTCTTTCTTTCTTTTCCTTGTAGTATTATTATCATACAAATGTTATAACTTGGATAATTGTCCCTCAGTTCTTTGACAATTTGTTCTCTGGTCTTTTTTGCAGTAAATTTGCATTGCTTGTCCATTTTCAAAGTTTCTACTGACATATGCCCAAGCTCAGAAACTATTCCCTCAATCCTTCAAAGTCCACTAGTGAGCCTATCAAAGGTGTTCTTCATTTCTCTTTCAAGGTTATTGATCTCTAGCATGTTTTATTATTGTGTAGAATTTTTACCTCTTTTCTTCTGTTGTCCATCTGTTCTTCTATGCCAACACCTTTTCCCTTACAGCCTACAGCATAATAATCATAATGCTTTTACTTTTAAGATCCTTACCACCATTCCTTTTTTAATTCTTTTTTAAACTGGGAATTGAACTCAGGGAGCTTAATCATTTAGCCACACCACCAGCCCTTTCTGGTTTTTATTTTGAGACAGGGTCTCACTAAGTGACTTAGGGCCTCACTAAGTTGCAGAGGCTGGCTTTGAACTTGTCATCCTCTTGCCTCAGCCTCCCAAGCTGCCACCATTTCTGAGTCGGGTTCTGATGCTTGTTCTGTCTCTTCAAACTGTTTTTTAGTATGTCTTGCAACTATTTTTTAATAGCCCTGTATGATGTAGAAGCAGAAGGAACCACTGTAAATGGGTCTCTATAAAAGCATGGTAAGGTACAGGGGGGAGTGAAGCAGTCTACAGCCCTGTGATTAGGACTCAGCCATGTGGGCCTATCCTGTGAACTGGGAGCCTGCAAGCACGTCTCAGTTTTCTCCTGCCCTCCTTAGATGGCACAGGATGGCTACAGAAGACTGGAACTGAGTGGTTAGACTCTGACAAGACCTTAACAATTTTAGTTCTGATTTTAAAACTTCCTTTTGGGGGCAGGAAAGTAAAGAACAAAACATTCTAGTATCTTTCAAAATGTCTCCTTATCCACTCCCCCTCTTGGAACATAAAGGGATTTTCCTCCAATTTTCACCGTAATAAGAAATAAGATCCTTCTGGAGCTCCTAGACATAAAACTCATAAAAATGTGAAGGCCCCCGGGGACCAGTCCTCTAGCAGTTCATAACTATGATCAGGGTTTTCCAGCCCTGCTACTGGTTCCTGCGCCATTAAGCTGTGAGTCTCTGTATCTGCCTCCCTCCAATTTGGGGAACAGAGTCTTCACCTCTGTGATGTATCTAAGAAGAGTTCTTCATGATTCAGTCTGCACAGCTTCTTATGATTATGAGGATGGAATGTGACTTCCAAAATCCTTACATGCCAGACCAGAAACTTGGCCTTTTCACCAACTTTAGGAGTCTTCAAAACGGAGTATCTCATGTGATTGAGTTTTTTGACATTGTTTCAAATATTCCTAATCATTTTATTTGGACTTATTAGTCAGTTCATATAATGATTTTTAGTGATTTATAACATGGACACTCTTCCTGGCACATATCAGTCTTTCCTATTTGTAGAGCAATGAGTTATACGGTGATTTGTTATTCTGCTTTCTGTTTTCCACAGGCCAGTTTTTACTGATCCCTTCTTACCCTTTGTTGCACACATGTAAGGAGTTCCAAAAAAAATTATATTCAATTTTTTTACATGAGTTTCTCAGACAAGCACTGCATGCCAGCAATCAACTGTGTACAGAGTTATAAAGAAAAATAGGAAAAAGTAACTGCACACTAAAGTTAAAATCCTGTTGAACATGAAAAGAGGCCCATCAAAAGAACACCAAGATAATTCAAAATATAATTACTAATAAGCTAGGGACGCAAATAATAAATCCTGTGGGTCACTAATCACTTTCCACTGATAAGCCCTCACCACACTTGAGGACTCGATATGGCACTTTTGTTGTTGTTGTTGTTTTGTTTGTTTTTATTCAGAAATTTACTTGTTTAACATTCAAATAAGCTTCTAATGAAATAATATTATATATATATATATATATATATATATACATTCTGAAAATTAGATTCACTCCCAAGAGCCCCCACCCAATTACCCACCCTAATATGGCTCTTTTTTGTAAATATATTTTTAATTATCAAAAAGTACTCAAGGAAGAGATGGAATTTTTTTCTGGTTCTTGAAAACTAAGAAAACCTAGTAAAGGAATATGTCATTTAGAAATACAGATTAGCCGTCACATGGAATTCCAGAGATTATGGTAGGCTCAGGAAATCCTCACCACACAGCACTTGGGACAGAAATTCAACAAGGGCCAGGATTTAAAAAGGAGAACTTGGGGCTGGAGCGGTAGCTCAGCTGTTTCAGAGCTTGCCTGGCAAGCACAAGGACCTGGGTTCAAACCCCAGCACCACGTACACAGCTAAGTGTTGGAGCAACTGAGGCCATGTGAAAAACTAAATAAAGTTGTTTCTCTCTTTCTCTGTCTCTCTCACTGTCCCTCTCTCTTTAAAAAAAAATAAAAATGAAAAGGAGAACTTGGAGGGCAAAGGTCTGGCACAAGGATGACTGTGGAATGACTTTTCATCAAATTTTGATTGAAAATCAAATCATCTCATTAATATTAATATTTTGTGTTGAGAAACCATGTTGGAGTGGCATTATAAAAACTAAAATTTCCTTCAACAAGAATTTGATTGGTTTCAAGACAGAAAAAACATGTATTAATACATTACTTATTTGCCTTCCCAATTAAAGTGTGCTGTGTAGAAATGACAGTAAGGATGATTTATTTTAAACATATTTTTCAGCTGAATACATCTTCAGATTTGCTGACAGCTCTCACTATTAGACTCCATATTACCTTTCTTGAATCGGTTGATTTAAAGCATAATTAAAATGTTTTAACATATCCCCCTTGGAAAGATGGCAGGCTTATATTTACTAACCTTTTAAAAACACTGCCCTTCAAAGGAGATTATTGGAACATTTGTATGCTCTGACAGCAAATAGGTATGTACACTCATTAGCAAATAGATCTTTAGGTAATAAGATTGATAATTCTGTCTTTCTAATTTTTCTCTTGTTAGACAATTTGAACAATGATGAAAGGAAATGTCCTATAGGTATTTTTCTCATGCAATCCCACAGTTACATTCAGGATGCAAGTAAAAACTTGTCGTTTGAACCATACTTCCTTTCAACAGATTTATGCTTCGTGACACTCAGGATACAGGTAGAAACTTGCTTTTTGGAACAGTTCTTTTTTACAACCAATTCAGGTTTCATGAAGTTCTTTTCCAATTTTTTGAAAGGTGATTTCTCTATTCATAATTAAAGTATTTCATTTCCCTTTACCTCTTAAAATTGTGTAGAAAGAAAGAGCACCTAGGTATGAAATGTATGCAAACATAAAAAAAAAATTCATTCCATTCTCGTCTGTTTCCTACTTCCTAACTGGAGTGCCGTTAAGTGTTCAGACTCTGCATGAACACACTTGCACATTCACTAACTGCCTGTCACTAAGGAGGACTTCAGGTCCCCTCCCCAGTAGGGGCCCCACCTTCTTGGAGTTTGGTCTTTGTCATTTGTTCCACCGGCTGATCCAAATAAAGCCCTTCCCCACTCACTAGCTAATGTACAATTTCCCAGACTTAAACTCTTTATGATTGATGGACAGCTGTATCCCTCCAGTGTTAATTTGCCCTTTAAAGTCTACAAGGATAACTGTGATTTTACTCTTTAATATCAATAAGGCATCTGAGAATATACAAGAGCAGGCCAGGTGGAAGGGCACGGTGACACTGGACCTTTTTGAGGCTGGGGGAAGAGGAGAGTGTGGCAGGGATGGAAAACAAAGTCAGTTTGTGTTCACTGTTAACTATGGAAATAATATTCCTCGTTCACCTTTCAGCAGAAAAAAAATCTTTCTTTACCAATTTCTGTGGCAATTTTGGTCTTTCTAAGAATAGATAAAATCCTTTCAAAGCCCTCAGATGTAATTTTAGCCTTAAGAATATTTCTCTCCTCTTTCTCTTCTTCCTTATCCTCCCTCCCCCCTTTCTCCGTTCCATCCTCACACAATGCCCATTTAAAAGTCCTTGCTGACAACTAATTGAGAATCCATGAGTAAGTGGAATAAGACTAAAATGCTTCCATATGTAGGAAGAAAACTGGTGACAATAGCAAAAATAACAAAAGGAAAAAAACAGGATTGATAAACACACAGGAGAGAGAATTTACAATAGATACCTGAGGCTACTTTTATTCATTTCAGCAAGGATTAAACATGGTTTAATAGTTCTTTGTTATACAACCACTTAATTACTTCTCTGAGTAAAGATATCTCTTGGTACCATGTTAGGTAAAACTATTCAGAATTTATAAACAATAAAAGCAGGTACAAAAAAGAGAAAGGAAGCAGCTTAATGCTCTAGATAACATTATTTCATGACAGAATCTGACACAAGGAGTTTAACATTTCAGATGACATCTGCAGAACTCTCTAACTGTGCTTCTATACCAGTCATAGATTCACTTCACTTTGCATTAGCACCCTAGGAGGAAGGAGGCAGACGTTCTTAAAACTATCATCACATTAACTGATGTGAGAAAATGTTTCTTGATCTAATGAAGTGTAAGATGTATCCTTACACTTTCTAGGCTGTAGTTATTAGCCCCCTAGTGAAATATTCAATCCAGATGTTTGAAAAAAAATATATATATACATATATTCAAAAGAAAATAAATAAAAAGTCAAATACGAAGAGAAGGAAACATCAACTATAAATATTAGGAGGAAAAGGTTCCCTCATGTCAAAATTCCAGTTATTTAATTTGGTAGTAATTATTTAGGTCCTTGTTTCTTTGCATAAATTTATATACATAGTCTCTTGTTAACCTCTCACAAATAAATAAAGGAATATAATGTTCCTCCCTCTAGGAGCCTGTCATTAATGTGGAAAGGTCAGTCACATAGGCATGAGAGTTAAGAAATGACAATGTGATTTGTTAGGTCATGATAACTAGCCCTGGGAGGGAGTTTGTTGACCTACAAAATGCAGGGATGGGGTTCGGTGCAATTCTGTTACTCCATAGGCTTCATCTCATCTTAAAAGTGTCTATCAAGTAATGCTTTACAATCTAATACTTGTTTAGAGTTATAATGGGAAGGGGAAGGGAGGGATAAGGGAAGGTAATGGGGGGCACTCCTGGGGATAATTGCAATATCCAGAATATATTCACATTTTATACACATTTTATATTATTTTGTTAAAATCTTGTAAGGTTGTTCAAAAATAGAAAATTTAAAAAAGAAAAAAAAAGTGTCTATCAATACAAAGCTTGGATTAACAAGGGGAGACGAAACTGGGCAATCTTTTCATGCATCTACAGAAAGCCGGTCCACGACTCTATGTCCACAAGAAGCACATGGTTCTAGATGTGATTGAATCAATCAACTCTCCAGAGATGTCTACAATTTTTTTCAAGGTAGTTTGTGATCACCTTACCTCCAAACCACACATTTATGGCCCCACTTTAAAGATGCCCAATGTCCATATGACAAGGAGAAAGAGGCAAATGGCTCAGGGGTGAGGCAGTAGGGTGGGAGGCTGTAAGCGACTTCACAGTGCCCTCTTTGTAGGAGCAGCTGCTATTCAGTTTGAGCTAACAATGAACACGCCAGATTCAGGTCCAATTTTTCAAGGGAAACTAGAAATTTATATTTTTATGTAAAATTATTCAAAATGACCTTCCAGAATATCATTCTAATTTTTGGCAACCATCTTAACATTTTAAGAAGCCAACCTATGAATTAAATGAAATATATGTATGGGTTGTGGGCTGGTTCTGGACTAAGGACACTCATTCGTGACATTTGCTCTAGGGATTCACTATGGCCTGGAGAAGTCAGAGAAAGCCTATGGCATTTGCCTAGGGTTCAAGTTACTCCCTGAGTGTGTGTGCATGGGTGCACAAGCAAACACAAGGATACAACAACTGGGAAGGTGAAAAGGGAGGTACCCATCAGACACTGGAAAAGACTATAATCAAAGAGTTCAGAGAGTTAGAAAGAATAGGGTGTGAGGGCAACAGAAAAGAAAGTTTCTGCAGCTAGACCAGAGGGAAGATGGACTGTGTTGTTACACAGAGCCTTGAAAATGATGTGGGGATGTTAGTTTATGCAGAAGATTCCTGAACCATCTTGATTAATTGCATTTTGATTACTCATAAAGATTTGTGCCTCCCATGAGATGTGCCATAAAATGACACCACCAGTGAAAACACAACACCACATTAAATAGGTGAGCCAAATTTTATCAAGACTCAATGAAGAATGCAAGAGACACTTCTACCTCAGCGGTTGATTCACTTGTTATCAATCACAAATCAGATCTGGTAGACCAGTGGTAAAAATGCTCGAGTTCTGATTATTTGGATTCTCTAGCAGCTAAGTCAGAAAAATCAGAGTTGAGCTGAATGTCAATTATGCATGGAAATTTCCATTCATGTACAAATATCTGATAAAATCTGATTAAATTCATATAATGCAGCTGAGTCCACTTTCATTTTAATGAAAAGAAAATATCACTCAAAGGGTATGAAAACAGGAATTAAAAATTCAAACTATGTTTTTCTTGAATACTCACAAAAACTCAAGGTTTTCACATTACTATTGTGTCTGTTTTCCTTGTTTGCTTGTCTTGTTTTGGTGTTATTATTGCTTGTTTATTATTATTTTGTTCAATTGTTGATGCTAGTAGCCTCTTAGAATTTTTATTCCAGATGAGCCTACTATAAAATTTAAATTTCTCTTCTGGCCTTTAAACTAGGGTATATGAGTTCCCTTTTCCAGAGACAACAGTTGACATCTTTGCGTAAACTTCCATAAACATTGTGAGTATAGAATCATACAATCATTGAATTTAGCCTCAACTTTTTAAAAGTCCAATAATAGTTATTTAAAGGCAAAAATGTATTTTTGTTTCACATGAAAGGATCTAGAGGTAGCCACAACAAGCCTATAAAATTCAAAAATTCAAACTTTTGGTCTTTTTTGTTTTTTTCTCACCATTCTTGGGACATAGTTTTTGTCCTCAAAGTCACCTCATGAACACAATATGGCTGCTATGGTGAACTCTATCACTTTAAAATTCCAGGCAAGAAGAAGATACATCTAATTGTTTAGCCCAGTATGGGGTAGTAGATTTTACACTGGATATTTGCAATTCCAAAATATAGAGATTCTGTTGGTAAACAATAAAGGAAGAATCGACATAGAATAGGCAACTAGCAACTTGCAATATACGAGTATAAATATGTATGTATTCTTCCCCCCACATTTTTTTTAACTGTTTAAGCTTTATTTATTTATTTTTTATTTTTTGAACAACCTTACACGATTTTAACAAAATAATATAAAATGTGTATAAAATGTGTAAATATTCTGGATATTGCAGTTATCTCCAGGAGTGCCCCCCCCAATTACCCTCCCTTATCCCTCCCTTCCCTTTCCCTTTATAACTCTAAAAAAAGATATTAGATTATAAAGCATTACATCTTATCTGGATTTAACT
>PVKS010044134.1:0-14497 GCA_004027875.1 Aplodontia rufa
GAAATTGAGAACAAAAAAAAAACTGTACAAACTATTAACAAAACTAAGTGTTGGTTCTTTGAAAAAATAAACAAAGTGGACAGACTCCTTGCCAACCTCACCAAAAGGAAGAATAAAATGAAGCAATTCAACAAAATCAAAGATGAAAATGGGGATATCACCACAGACTCATCCAAGATCCAGAAGATTATCAGAACTTATTTGAAAATTTATACTTTGACAAGTTTGATAACCTGGAGGACATGGACAGGTTCTTGAACTCACACAACATCCCCTCTTTATCACAGGAGGACATTGAGAATCTAAACCAACTTTTCACAGATAACAAAATTGAAGCAGCAATCAAGCTCTCTCAAAAAAGAAAAACCCAGGTCTGGATGGATATATGGCAGAATTCTACCAAGCCTTCACAGAAGAATTAACACCGATCCTCAACAAGCTCTTCCAGGAAATTGATAGAATTGGATCACTCCCAAACATTTTTTATGAAGCAAATATTACACTGATTCCAAAACCCAACAAAGGCATGTCAAGGAAAGAAAACTATAGACCAATTTCTCTGATGAACATTGATGCAAAAATCCTTAATAAAATTTTAGCTAATCAGATACAAAAGCATATTAAAATGATAATACATTATGATCAAATAGACTTCATTCCAGGAAAACAAGGCTGGTACTACTTACGCAAATTAAAAAATGTAATTCACCACATAAACAGAATTAAAAACAAAAATCATATAATCATATCAATTGATGCAGAGAAGGCATTGATAAAATTCAACACCACTTTATGCTGAAAACTTTGGAAAAGATAGGGATCAAGGGAACATACTTTAACTATGTCAGAACCTTTTATAACAGACCCACAGCCAACAGTATCCTCAATGGAGAAAAACTGAAAACATTTCCTCTGAATTCAGGTACTAGACAAGGCTGTCCACTGTCCCCACTCTTGTTCAATATAGTCCTTGAAACCCTTGCCGGAGCTATCAGGCAAGACAAGGAAATCAAAGGTATTTGTATAGGAAAAGAGGAATTTAAGTTATCTCTATTTGCTGATGACATGATTCTATACCTAGAAGACCCAATAACATCAGCCAGAAAACTACTAGACCTTATAGGCAATTTTAGCAAAGCAGCTGGCTACAAGATCAACTCTAGTAAGTCACTAGCACTCCTTTACTCCACCAACAAATCCGCAGAAGAAGAAATCAGGAAATATCTCCCATTCACCATCTACTCCAAAAAAATGAAATACTTAGGCATTAACCTTACAAAGGATATTAAGGACCTCTACAAAGAAAACTATCAAACACTAAGAAAAGAAATTACAGAAGACCTGAGTAGATGGAAAAACATTCCATGCTCATGGTTAGACAGCATCAATATAATAGAAATGGCCATTCTACCCAAACCCCTATGCTGATTTAATGCAATCCCCATCAAGATACCTATGGTATTCTTCACAGATATAGAAAAAGCAATTCTGAAGTTCATATGGAATAACAGGAGACCCAGACTAGCCAAAACATTACTCTACAGGAAGAAAGAAGTAGGGGGCATGTCAATCCCTGACCTGAAATTATACTACAGAGCCGTAGTAGCAAAAACAGCATGGTATTGGTATTAAAACAGAACTGAAGATCAGTGGAACAGAATAGAAGACCCTGAGACAAACCCCCATATCTTTAACTATTTGACATTTGATAAAGGGGACAAACACATAGTGTGGAAGAAAGATAGCCTGTTCAACAAATGGTGTTGGTCAAGTTGGACAGCCATGTGTAAACAACTGAAGCTGGATCCTTATCTTTCACCCTGCACAAAAATTAAATCAAAATGGGTCAAAAATCTGGATATTAAGCCAACAACTTTAAACTTACTAGAAAAAGAAGTAGAGTCAACTCTATAGGACATAGGAGTCGGCAGCTACTTCCTTAACAAAACTCCCATGGCTCAAGCAGTAAAGTCAAGAATAAATGAAGGGGTGCAATTAAAATAAAACATTTCTGCACAGCTAAAGATCTAATCAAGAACATCAAGAGAGAACCTACAGAATGGGAGAAAACCTTTGCCTGCTATACCTTTTACAGAGGGCTAATATCATAGAATATATGAAAAACTAAAGAAACTAAACACCAAAATCACATACAATCCAATCAATGAATGGGCTATGGATCTAAAAAGAAACTTCTCATCAGAGGAAGTCCAGAAAGCCCATAAATATATGAGAAAATGCTCTACATCATTAGCTATAAGGGAAATGCAAATCAAAATTTCAATGAGATACCACCTCACTCCTATCAGAGTGGCAAAAATGAAAAATTCTAACAACAATGGATGCTGGAGGGGCTGTGGGAAAAGAGGAACACTGTTACATCTCTGGTGGGACTGCAAACTAGTTCAGCCACTATGGAAAGCAGCGTGGAGAATCCTCAAAAAATTAAGGATGGAACCACCTCATGACCTAGCTATTCCACTCATAGGTATTTTTCCAAAAGAGTTAGAATCATCATATTATATTGATGTGGCTTCATCAATGTTTACAGCAGCTCAATTTACTATTGCTAGATTATGGAACCAACCCAGATGCCCCTCACATGACGAGTGGATACAAAAACTTTGGTACATACATACAATGGAATTCTACTCGGGCATTAGAGAAGACAATATTATGGCTTTTGCAGCCAAATGGATGGAGATGGAACGAATTATGCTAATTGAAGTATGCCAATCTCAGAGACTCAATGGCTGAATGGTATGTCTCATCTGTGGAGGCTAGACTACATCAAGAAGAAGTGTGTTAGATGGCTATGCTAATAATAACTTCAAATTGTATGATTCCCAATGCAACAGGGAGATGAGTCCCTAGGATCCTTGGAGGTGTAGGGAGGGGGATGGGAGAAGGGTGTAGGAGGAACTCCTAGGAGACTGGAGGGTGGGAATATGGGGGAATCATCTCATAAGGAGATCTCTGTCCTGCATGAGATATTCATTTAACTCAGGAGTTCTTCTGGGGGAAATAGCAACAGGGGGGACACAGCTGGGCATCTATGATATAGCATTAGCCCTGGATAACTAAGTATATATACATTGGTCTTGAATGTTTGATAATGTTTCCTCCTCAATTGTATCTCTATATCCATCTAATAAAAAAACTATTTTCTTTCAGTATTTGAAAAACGTCATCCCATGCTCTCCTGGCCTTTATTTTCTGAGGTGAAAAATGCACAGTAATCCTTATCAATCAGCCTCTGAATGTGATTTGGTGATTTTCTCTTATTGGTTTTAAAATTGTTTCCTTGATTTTCCTGTTATTCATTTTGTATATGATGTATTTTAGTGAGTTTCTCATTTGGTTAGGTCTGTTCGGTGTCCTATAGTCATCTTGAATTTGAATTACTGGATCAATTCTGATACTGGGGGTATTTTCATGTGCTATTTCACTGAGAAGTTTCGTTATACCGTTCATTTGTTTTTCTATATCCTCCTTTATCCTAATAACTCTCAGATTATTTCTTCTCATCTCTTTCCATACTTTTTGGAAATTTCTTTTCTATCTTCCTTGCATTCAACGTTGCTCAGCTTGTCTTCATTATCTGATACTATTCTTTGAGAGCTGAAGTTTTATTTTCTAGTGAGTTTACTATGTTACTAGTATCTTTCAATGAACTATAAAGTTGGTTGACTGTATTTTTCAGTTCTAAGAGCTCTGCTATGTCTCTTTTCATATTGTCTAACTCTTCATCTACGTATTATCTCAGCTCCTGAAATTGCTCTCTTATTTCCTTCTGTAAGTCTTTTAATTCTTTGAATGATTTAATAATGAGATTGTAGATACTTTTTCTAGGTTTTCTTCTAGGACCCTGTTAATAGACTCCTTGGCTGGGGAAGTGCACATTTGAAGAGGAGGATTGTTTCATTTTTTACTCACTTTTAACGTCAGGGAGTGGGGCCTGAGATCTGTCACTGGGTAATTCACTTGGGGGCTTTGTTGTTCATGTGGAGTTTTATTTTTTTTTGTCTCTTTGCTTATTTTGAAGGGTACAATCTGGATGATATAGTTCCATGGCTGGTTCCCCAACCTGTGAATTATTATGGACCTTTATGATTTCCAATACATCAGGGAAAAGAGTCAATATGTATGGCCAATGCATACAACAGTCAGAGTGGACCTGGTTATTTTGTGCCAACTATAGCTGTTACAGTGATAATTATAACCTATGAGAAAAACAAACTAGCAGTTGTCTTCCATGAGTGTCTGCAGACTATACTTGATTTGAAAGTATACACCCATTTTCAAGTTTGGCATTCACTACAATTTTACAATACCTCTGTAGGTGAAGAAAGAAAATCTAGAGTGCAAAACAAATATGATTGGAAGGTAGTGAGGAACTTGTGAATTTGGCAAGAGAGCAGCAAGAGAGTGGAGGTGATATAGGATATTCTGCAAAAAAATAAAAAAAGAAAGAAGAAGAAACTGGGGTAATGTCTTGAGAGAGTATGAGAGGGAGCAGAATAAATCTTAGGTTATGTCAGAGGAAAGGGAAGAAGTGGGTAGCAGAAAGGTTCGGTACCTGTAGACTCTACAGCTCAAAGAGAACATACACTAGACTGCAAGATCAGAAACAGTCACAAATCAAACCACAGCAATACAAACACAGAGCAAGAAACAGAAAGAAACAGTGCAAAAAAATCAAACAAAAAATATAAGCAAACAGCAACAACAAAAACAAGAAAAAAAAAGAGTTGCCAATGTAATGATTTATTGCCACTGATGTCAAAACTATACAGTGGGGATATATATTCATATCTGACATGTGGATGGAGGCACTTCAGGGTGTGTTTGCAGAAAAGACTGTGTTTTATAGTTCTCACTTGGAAGTCAGATCCAGTAGTCCTCCCAAAATTCTTCTCCTATAGAGGAGATGCAATCTTTCACCACCCTTGCTTCCTTTGAAGACTTTTTGTCCTTCCTTCATTGGACCCTTGGGCACTTTTGTGTCTTCCTGCCCAAACTCTTGCCCTGCTTCAACTGGGGCCCCAAGAGCTGCTGGCAGTCTTGTGTATTCTGGAACAGCTGAAAGGATATTTTGCTGATCCTAGCATAGTGATTGGCCTGAACTGAGCTCTCCTGGGAAAGCTATTGCCT
This sequence comes from Aplodontia rufa, assembly GCA_004027875.1. NCBI lineage: Eukaryota > Metazoa > Chordata > Mammalia > Rodentia > Aplodontiidae > Aplodontia > Aplodontia rufa. Next base: position 5,155 of record PVKS010044134.1, read on the forward strand.
CAAACTTGAGTGACCTGAGGCACTCATTTACCCCACAGAGATATCTCCTTTGGCCATCTCAGCCCCAACATGGGTGTGGGTGGCTGAGAGGAAGACACCATCCCAGAATGACGCACCTCTGGGGAAGTCTCAAATGCAAATTCAAGGAGCCTGGAAGCCAAGTCGCACACACAGGTCCTGTGGGACTGCTGGCCCCGTCCAGCCTGTCTAGGTCCTGCAGAACCACCTGTGTTGCAAACTACTGAAAGTGAACTCCACCCGGCGTGCGAAGGTAGGGGTTGGGGGAACAGCCTCTTTTCGAGAATTGCAGGACCAGTAGGAAGGCTCCACCATGCATGCACACACAGCCCTGGACAGACTTCAGAACACTGGAGTCCTGGAGTGGTAAGCTGCCTGATGGTGAGGCATTGCGGCAACCTCTGATCTGAGCTCATAGCTCTTTGAGCAGCTGCTTGAACTTCCTGCCCAGTCAGGATGGGGATTGCATCAGCTCTCTGCAGCCAGACTAGGGGGAGTCTAAGTTATGTGCACTAATGCAGTTCTTCCTTTACTGTGTGTGCAGCTCCCTCCTCCTGTGCCAATCCCACAGTGAAACCACTGGGTGGTGGTCCTTGCAGCTACTAGTTCCCTATTGTTTTTTGTTCCTTCTTTAGTGTATCCAAGCCTCTGTGTCTCTAAATTTCTTTGCTTATCTAGTAATGAGTGCAGGAAACTTTCTGCCATTCACCGGTCTTAGAGAAAGGCACCTCTCCCGCTATTGGCATCCACCTTCATGGAGAGATTCTACATGCAGCCCTCCTGCCAGTCACCCTCTTCCTCTGTATTCTTTTTTTAGGTGCACAGTCATATTTCCACTGATGCTGGTAGAATTTTCCTTCTGCTTGGAGGATTTATTTTAACATTCCGTGTAGGGTGCATCTATTGGTTTTAGGAATATGGTCAGTTGGGAGAATGAGAAAAAATGAAATTGCCAATCAGGCCTCAAATCAGTTATTACAATTGTCAAGCAAGAGGTGTAAGAGGAAGAGGTTGGCTTCCAAGTTAACCATTTTTGCCATATTGTTAGTCCAGTAAGAAGAGTCTCATGACATGTCAAAGAGTTAGAAGGAATCTTCTCACAGCTGAGAGTTCCCAATCAAAAGCCTCCCGCAGTCACATGGACCTGGAATTTGGAGATAATTGAGCAGGAAGGTGAAGAACTGGAAGTGGAGTAGTAGTGTAAAAGTGGGGGAAATGCCTTATTCAGGATCTCCCTATTTGGAGGTCTTTATAAGAGCCCTAAAAAGGGGACTCTGAGTGGAGGCACCTGGGCTAGGACTTCAGATGTTGTGTATGGATGACTGCCCCATTGGACCTGAATCCTTGACTGCAACTTCTTCCAGAAACTGCAACTTCCTGAATATAAAGCAACTTTTATGAGTCTATAGCTCATTTCCAAAAATAGAGTGCCAAATAAGTCTCATAATTGTTTATGCTAAACCTCAGAAATCACACCCAGAATTTTCGTGTTGAGGCAGACACTTTACTTATGGTAATATAGGTATTTGTACACCTGAAAATGTCTTTATTTTCCTTCATTTTTTAAAGATATTTTATTGAATACAGAAAATTAGGGTCACTAATTTTCTCAGCATTAGGAAGTAATTGTTCTACTGTTTTCTCTCTTGTGTTGCTTCCTATGAGAATGATCTTGTCATCTTTGTCTTTGTTCTGTGTGTGTAATACGTAATTTTCATACAGGTGCTTTTAAGGTATCCTGTTCATCAATATTTTTAAGCAAATCAATTGTGAGGTAATTTGATGTTTTTATATTCATGTTTTCTGTTCTTAAGTTTCATTGGCTTCCTTAAATCTAAGGGTTTGTAATTATTTTGTGAATTTAGAAAAAGAATCAGCATTATTTCTTTAATTATTTTGTCCTTCTTGCTTTCTTCTTTCCTTGGGGGAATACCAATTCAATATATATTAGACCATTTGAAGATGGGTCGTAGCTCATTAAGGATCTATTTATTTCTTATATTTTATTTTTTCTTTCCATCCATTTCATTTGTATTCTTTATTGTAGTTTCTTCTTGTAAACTAATATTTTCTTTACAATGTTGAATTAACTGTTAATCTCATTCAATAAAGTTTTTCATCTCAAATACTATTGTTTGCATTTCTAGACTTTAATATTGTTATTTTTATAACTTCCTTGTCTCTGCTTACCTGTTTTTATTGGCTCAACATCATATTACATAATGAAGGGATTTGTTGTTGTACTTTCATACATGCATACATAGTGACAGAGTAGCTTAAACCCGATCCTTTTTCAGGAATCCCCCCTCCCCTCACTCGTGAATATCATGTCTTCTCTGCAATCCCCCTTGTAACAGATATAAATGACTATATACATGTATTTTAATCATTGAAATTACTAGATTTATATGTCTAACTGGGTAAATTTGGTCTTCTTGGATGTCAAGTGTACTCTATAATATTGAACATTCCCCCTTTTCACTCCCTTTCTGCTTACTTTTTTTTTTTTTAAAGAGAGGGGAATAGTGAGAGAGAGAGAGAGAGAGAGAGAGAATCAATTTTATTTAATTTCTCATGTGGCCTTCGTTACTGAGACTGTGTACATGGTTTTGGGATTTGAACTCCCGTACTCAGGCATGCAGTGCACTGCAAGTGCTGTAACCACTAAGCCACTGCTCCAGCCCTCTGCTTACTCATTAATGTGTGAAATATAGTTATAATAATCACTTGACTTCTTGCTGCCAATTTTAACAGTGTGTTCACTCTGAGTTGACTTGACTTTTTTTCTCTTCCTTCTGGGTCATATTTTTCTAATTCTTAAAAAGCTGATAATTATTTATTGGCTAGAAGATACTATGAATTTTACCTTGTTGAATACCAGCAATGATAGTATTTTTTATCACTATTCCAGATCATTGTTTAGGGTGATAGTTAATTTACTTGGAAAATATGATTTCATCAGATCTCTATTGCAATTTTTTTGGAAGTATCTCAACAGTGTTTAATCTAGGTTGGGGTTTCTGAACCTCAACACTATTGGCACATTGAGCTGTGCAGTTCTTCATTGCATTTTTATGAAGGGGAGGTGATCTGTACAATGAATTTTAGTACCCCAACCCCTAACTGTCAGATGTCTATCCCACCTGTGTTTCAACAACCAAAATAATCTCCAGATACAGCCATATATACCCTGGGAAAATACTAGGTAAGAATAACCATCCTAGAGTTAGGTAGCCACACTCTTGTGGCAACACTCTTCTAAGCAGTCTCTGCAATGCCCCATGAATTATGAGGTTTCCCTCTCTGAATAGTGAAAATAGGCACTTTGTCCAGTTTCATGCGAACACTAGGCACTACCCTTTTGAACTTGTTTCTTTCCATGACCTTGAATAACTTTCTCACATGTACTTGCTGATTAGTGCTCTGTTGAATATTTGAGAGGTATGTGCTGCACAATTCCAGAGTTCTCTCACTGTGCAACTTTTTCTTCTCTGATAACTATGTCATGTACACTTGAATGCCCGTCAGCTCCCAGACTCTAAGATCCATCTAGCCAGTTCAGAAAACCACTGAGCTCCTCGCTCCTTCCCCTCCTAGTCATACAGTCCAGAAATATTCCTTATACAATAAGCTGAGAAAATAGCAGAACTATCTCTTCTCTTTCTCAGGGATCATTGTCTTCTGTTGTTTGATTTCTATTTTTTTATGTGACTTCCTTTTATTATAGTTTTAGATAGAAGATGGAATCTGGTCCCTTACATGGAAACAGATCACCAACATAGTTTTGAAATCAGAAAATCCAATTTGTTTTCCCAAGAAAGAAATTAAATAAATAAATTAATAATAATAATAATAATAACAATAATAGTAATGCCAGAGTGGTGGCTCAGAGGTTATTGTGCTTGCCTGGCATGCAAGAGGACCTGGATTCAAACCCCAGAACCACATACACAACAAAGTTTTGGAGAAACAAAAGCTACATGAAAAAAAAATGCTTCTCTTTTTTTCTCTCTCTCTCACTCTTTACCTCTCTCTTTAAAAAAAATAATATTCCCTAATATTTATGAACTATTGTGCTACATTGGGATGTGGAATGAAAGTACTCCAACTCCTAACATTGTTCATTATTTCAAATGAAAAACTTGACATGTATTCAATAAACACTGAAGTTTAATACGCTACTCTAAACTATGCTTCTGTCTGATTCCATGTCTCACTTGTTTATTAAGGAAATAGAAAAATATACAACAACAAAGACAAATGAACTAATTATTTGATTTTTGTTTTTCAGTAGATCATGACAACTTGAAGTATGTTTTAAAATCTAATCTGTGTATTCAATATGGTTACTTTGTGAAAATAAGTAATTAAATAGGTTGCTTATAGTTCTAGTAATATACTAGGCTTTTCTGTCATTGAGAAGTTCACTTGCTATTTCATATTGAACTTAAGACTGCATTATTTTTCTTTTACAGAAAGACATTTCCAAATTTGCTGACATCTTTACTTATAATAATTCACTGTCAGTAGATACTGTCTAGCAGACTTTTTTTTTAATAACAAACAATACACACTTTTAAGCTAAAGGAGACTTAATAAAAAGAGTTGAGCTGCTTTCAAAATAAGAACAATATTGTATGGATACAACATGTTGAAAATGAGTGTTTCTAAAAGCTTCTTATTTTCAGAAATGCACTTTTTTCATTTCCATCAGTGAGATTGTGTGATTATGTTTTTAGCTCCGATCAACCATCAAAATAAATTGTACTTAAAATTACCCTTTGATATTTTGTATCACAGGGTTATATTCAGATTTTTTCAGAAATAATAATATATCATTATATTATGTTGCTCAAATAAATTATAGTAATTTGGGAATTAAAATAAATGCAACATTATAATCATAAAATATTTTCCTCATGCTCATCTTTAATTACCAGTTTATGAGCACATCTTAAAATGCACAGAGTATTACTATTGCAATATGAATGATTTATAAATATATTCATGTATAAAATCATATCAGAGTGTCTACTCTTTTCTCTGCCTTTAAGGATATGAGATAAAAAACAATATCGATAACTGCTTGGTGAGGGTTATTTCTATTTGGGTCTGTAAAAGGGATAGCAGTTCTGTTTTGGGAACTAATAGTCTGCTTTTTTCACCATTGCATCAAAGACAATTGAAACTTTTCCATCACCTCCAAATTTCATAAGTACCATTCCATTTAAATGGATGTTTATAAATGTATATTGAAGAGTTGAGACATTTGTATTTCTTAGTCCTAATTTATCTGTACAACTGTTTTCTGTGTTGACTTTATAGATTTGATAGATATTTTATCTAGGTTGAGAAATTGTATCCAGATGCAAACCTGTATAAAATATAACCTGAATTACCTGAAAAGTAAATCACTGACTTTTAAATTAATACTGAAAGAGAGATAATTTTTCAGTACCAAATTTTACCTTTGTTCTTATTTGTTTTCCTTTATTTTTCAATGTATGCATTCCTACTGTTTTCTCTTTTTATATAGCACTGAACTTGTACTTTCAAGAGACTTTTCCAATGTTGGAAAATAAAACAAAATAATATACTTTAAACTTATTTAATGCTTCAAGTAGACATTTGTATCTACCTGGATCTTTTAAATGTATGCAGTTTTTCAGTGTTTTACCTAACCTGGAAAGGCCATCTCCTGTTTGTGCCATGTTATAGTATGCATTGCATATATACACCGATTATATAATTCCTTTGCACTAGGTTATATTAGAAGAAATGGAGAACTGCAAAATTTGCACATCTGCTTTTATCTGTTTCCTATAATTTAAGATCCTTTATTTCTTTAAGTGATGAGGAAAATCTCTATTTAAATTGATGCATATAATTATCTAATATTTTTCAGGAGCACAAATAAATATGAAATGATATATGTTTAACTTTCAGCAAATTAGATTCTCTTTATCTTCTTCCACTTTGGCTTCTTACTAAATAATATTCACCTTTATTTATGCCTGTTTCTGTGTCATTAATACCCACTCATTTTCTCTATCAAGACTCACTTCCTAGACTAACTCTCCCAAGCCAATAACTTTAAATCCTAAATAGACAAAAAAGATTCCATTTTTCTGTCACTGTGAGTAAAAATCTAAGTTCGTTTCCCACTGTGTCTCCAGTTTGCTGAGGTAAACAAAAGGTAGACAATCACTTTGGTGGAAGAAACTTTTCTTGCATAGAGTAGTCAAAGAAAAATCAGCTAATTATGGATCCTTCAGGCCAGGGGATCCCTTCTGGCAACATATGCAGGGCTACTGACATGCAGGGCTACTGACCTGCACGCCTCCATCCCCCTCCCTGCTCCCTTTTATAAGAAAAGACTTATAAATAATATTGGCTAGATGTCATATGACGTGTGTTTATCAGAAGAAAGGAATACATGCTGAGTCTAAAGGAAAGATATTCCCATACCACATAATAAATGCAGCACCGGCTATGAGGACATAGAAAACCTTTCCCAAAAGTAACTCTATTCTCAACTTTTCAACATCTCAAAATTCATGTGAAATTAACATGACCAGACTTATTTTTATCTCACTCCAAATCTGTTGCATAAATGATATTCCCAAACACAATTCATGTTACATTTATTAATTCATCTGCTCAGGTCCCCCAAAATAGTGTCATCTTTAAATTCTCAATTTCACTTCTCCTTCATGTCCCAGTCAAAGTTAACTCTTGTTAGATCCATATATAATTTATATTCTGCTTATGTCTAATTCTAATTTTTGTGAGCAATACTCCTGTTGTCCAAGGCATCATCATATTTCAGCTGGGTTATTAAAATAACCTAACAAGTATGTTTTCTGTTTTCAGTCATGTTTCTGCATTATATGATTTCTTATGTATACACAAACTAGCCATTATTTTAAAAAATATGAATGATTAGTTCAAATCTTCACTTAAAGTTATGAAAATTTTTTGTCCTCAAATTTTGAATAGAATCCAAATTCTTAGAGGTCCAAAATGTCCTTGTGAATTTCTTGACATCCTTTCTCATAACTGCTTTCTCTAAGAACCATGCTTGTCTTTGACTTCATGTATGAATATCAGTTACCTCTATCAGAAAATACTTCTCTAAAGAAATTCATGTTGCTATCTTGCTCAGTTCATCTGCTCAATTTTTAATACTTAAGAAAAGCCTTCTCCGAGCAGTCAATATAATATATTAGATTGAACCATGTGACAATGCCAATAACCATATGGTTTTTATTTAAGATCTATTCACCTATCTTGATTTTATTCTTCATCTCTTACTGTTTCTTCCTGTATGTACCCTTTGCAGCATCTAACCTCATAGTGAGCTTTTATTTGTTCATCTATTCATTCCACATCCTCCCCCAATAGTCGGAAACTGATCAATAATAAGATTTTGTTTTGTTTCTCTTGAAGAGTGTTTAGTTAGGAAGCAATCAATATTTATAATTTATATGTAAATTAATTCCCACTTTATTGAAAACAATGAAACATTTGTGTCTTGTTTCATGAAGCACAACTTCCTCTAATGTAGAGAATGTAGATATAATTTAGTCATAAGTTGAAATACTATTTTGGGACCTGATGAAAAAAAATCACATTTTCTTCATCCAAGTTAAGAAACTTTTTAGCATTTTCAAAACCATGTGATTGTAACAATCTGGCTGAAATTCTCTACCCAGAGTTCAAGGGTCATTTAATATTTTAGAAATCTTTGAGTAAACATACAGAATTTTTTCTTTTTCTCTATCCTTTCATTTCTTTGACTGCTTCTCCATTTTCAATTGTTTTCTCTATATTTATTTCTTCTACTTTATGTCCATGACTATGATACTATAATTTAAAAACCAAAATTTAGAGTAAAAATAAATTAAAAATGAAGGTTCATATATTAATATCTTACCATAATCTAATGATTCAGTCTTCTAACCTTATGAATGCCTTTTCCCATTAAACTATTCAATAACATTTTTACTTTTTGCATAGTATAGCAGAGAGTCTTCTCTGTTATCATATTAAAGAAGCAAAAATTAAGACAGATTACTGGGAAATTAAAGGAATTATATGGTTGGATTTATGTAGTCTGAGACTGCATGTATTATTTTTAAAAGATAATGCTTTATGTTCTTTTCCCAATTAAAATTCAAAGTCAGTTTTCTCCTTCTCAGTGGTAATTTTCTTCTAGTAAGATTAGTGTTTCCCGTATTTCTCACTAACTCTCATTTTCCCCATGACTTTGTGCTTTCCCCAAACTCCTCTGTTCCAAATATTCTTTCATTGTTATCTTTATCTGTTCCAAATATCCTTTCATTGTTATCTTTAAAAGGGCTTTGGACCAACAGGCTAGAAATGGATGTCTTGTAGTCTCCTTTCCATTACCAACATCTTCCCACTTTTTTTTTTTTTGCATAAAAGCACCAGAGAAATTTATGCAAGTGAACTGAACTGATTGAAAAATGTAGAAAAGTAGAGAGGTTTTTGTCATTCTTCAGGTCTTTACAAGTATTTGGGAAGTTAAATGACCATGTACTAGACAGGCAGGTAAGGATTAAACTGATGCCAAGGAATAGCATATCAAATTTCATATAGACATTTAAAGGAAGGAGAAGCAATGCCATGAAGCTAAACTAAAATATTACATGTATTGAAATATAGCATCTTTTAATGAAAAATATCAATGACAAAATCAGAGAAATTAGGAAAATAAACTCCCAGGACCAAAACAACCACCATCAATAATTATTGATTATGACTAAGTTCTTTTTCTGTTTATATCCCCTAATGTTCACCTTCCCTGCTGGATAATTTAAATCAAATCCCAAATCCCATACTCCACAGCACTGATTTTGTTTAGAGAATTTTAAACAGATATACAGAATATATACATACATACATATTTACCAAGAAAAAGAGAAAAATTAATACAGAAGAAAGCATTAAATTATAGTATTAGAGTGAATTGAGATGTAGAAGTTACCATTTCAAGATGATTAAAGATTGACAATAAATCAGATTTCTGCTCTTTGACATCATTGCTGTACTAAGCACACTGTGAATGAATTAATGTTGTATATTTTTCTTCTTTTTTTTTTATTTTTGAACAACCTTACACGATTTTAACAAAATAATATAAAATGTGTATAAAATGTGTAAATATTCTGGATATTGCAATTATCTCCAGGAGTGCCCCCCCCAATTACCCTCCCTTATCCCTCCCTTCCCTTTCCCTTTATAACTCTAAAAAAAGATATTAGATTATAAAGCATTACATCTTATCTGGATTTAACTCATG
>PVKS010044135.1:0-14497 GCA_004027875.1 Aplodontia rufa
GTGACATCCTGACTTCACCACTGACAATAATGTGATAAAACTAATAATAGTCTGTGGTACACTTACTAGGTGCCAGACACTGTAGTGATTCTAGCTTTATATACCTCAACCTACTTAATTTGAATAGACAATAGTAGTCTCACTTTACAGATAGAGAATATGGATTCAAATGCACAGTATTTCACAAGCGCCATTCATATAAAAAGATGTCAGAGCTCTGCATTCAAACCCTGGGCTCTGCCACTTCTTTGTAGCATGATTTGGGCAAGATACATATTTAACTTCCGTTTAGTCTCTTCATTGTGAACACTAATATCACTTAACTCACGGGGTTAAGCAATTAAAGGAGGTAATTTTTACAAGACACTTGAGAATTGTGCCAGGCATGTAGTATGTGCTAGAAAAGTGTTTGCTTAATAAAATAAAGTGGTTCTTGATTACATTTATCGGATAGGAAAAATTGATAGGCAATTTAAAAATGTCTGACTTAGGAGTCTCTGTGAGTTTGTTGTACCATAGATCTGAAAAGATCATGTAAAGTTATTTGGAGGTACTACTAGATTCAGGAGAGGACAAATGACCAGACATTCCTTAGATAATAAAAATCTTTTATGTAAAACATGTCCACCTAATTTATGTGAAAAGATGTCCCATCTTGCAGAATTTCCATACAAACTTTGACTATACTGGCTCCAGTCTGAGATGTTGAGCCTCAGGCTAGAGCTGACAGAATCTCTGTTCACTCTAAGAAACATGCAACTTCTGTCCTAACCTCTTCTCTCTAGACAGGAACCAACAGAGACCTGCTCACTTATGTAAGTTATTGTCACTTCTGTTGCTTCTGTGTTTAGACCTTTCCTCCCATGTGGGAGCGCTGGGGACTACACAAACCAAAAGGGGAGAACTCAATTATATCCACACTGATATTTAGATTCAGTACAAAGATGGGGTGCTAAACTCTAGAAGTGATAAAATTATCATGCTTGTGTAAAACATACTTTCTTTTCTGATCCTAGAATCACAGTGAGTAATCTTGCAGATTAAAGAGATAAGAATGCGCAGAGACTGTCTCACTGAAGGTTATCTATTGAGAAACATTTCTTAAAGACATTTCATACATATTCTTGATAACTCTTCTTAGTACTTAAAAACTTCACTACCAGGAAATGGGTGACAGAATTATAATGTTGCCTCCGGTCCACTCTGCCACCCTTTTGCAATTTGGCAGCCTCGTGAAGCACTTAAGCAGCTTAGTGCCTTCAGTCTGACACTTTGAAAGTGGTCATCAGCCAACAATTCTTGGCTTAATCTATAGATGCAACTGTGAGACGACAATTGAAAAGCAAAGAAGTTTTTCTTTCTTTTTCTAATTTAGGGTTCAACTGTACAATTAAGCACAAATATTTTGTGTTGATGAAATGAGATTGAAAAAACCAAAACATTCAAGGGACTTTTATAACAAATATACATGTAGACAACTTTCAAATACTTGCTAAACTGAATTAAAAAAAACTAATACAAGATTAAAAAAGGAACAAAGAATGATGCAATTGTCCAAAGGGCTGAGTCAAGTGCACATTGTCAAGCATTTTAGAACCCTGGAAAATGCTATTCGAGAGTTGGGCTCAGAGCTCATTGTACCCTTTTTGAATAATCATTTTCTAAATGACAATTCAAGTATGCATATCGGTTATGGAAAATAGTCACATTCCCAGAGAACTATGCTAGGTATTTATTAAACACTTAATTATGAGCCGGGCAGAGGACTAAGTACTTGGGATGTAACACCTTCATCAAGTAATGGCCTGGTGTATGTACCAATTTACATAAACATTTTGGGTTCAAATCTGCAGTTGTTACATAATTCGGTTTTGGTTAGATGCATACATTGTGATTTGTGTCTCATAAATATTGATATGAAGAAATATAAGCATTTATTGATTGCATACTTTGTGTAAAATATAATGTGATCTGTAATTCCCTAAAGAACCTGGGGAACTCCTTAAACTGACCTGCTGTTTTTTCTTTTCAGATTAAGATAGGGAAAGTAAATGAACCATGTATCAGAGGTTATGTTGGCAAAGAAACTTCCTGGAAAGTTTTGCAATTTACAGAAGAGATATGGTGGCATCAAATATGTAACTCAAGTAGAGTTTTTATATCTTGAGAGTTTCTATATTTTCTAAATAGGAATTGTGTCATTAAACACTTTGGATCAATACTGCTTAGGCAAAATCTTAATATTAAGTTTAAAACTCTTGAAAACTGATTAGTGAAATAGGATCTTTTCTTGAAATATAGATGTTAAAAATCCATGTACAAATCTCTCAGTACTGTGGAGTTTCAAATAAGTGCATTTGTACCAAAGCAAATGAAGAAAACAGTCATAAGAAATTATTGTTCCAGTGAAAGATGCTTTACTAGCGGTCTTATACAATGTTAATCTAGGAAACATTTGTTATTTTTAGGGTGCTGTATTTATTTCTTCTTCCTTCTATTCTTCTTCATTGAGGTCTAAGTGATGTACACAAAATTGCGTCTATTTAATATATACATCCAATGAGTTTGGACTTATCTGTGCACAGATCATCACAATCAGGGTACTAAACAAAACTACCACCTCCAAAAACTGTTTTGTATTCTTGTCTGGGTACTTTGTAAGAACATGTAAAATGACTGTTGTTAGCTATAACTATTACATGTACAACAGATTTCTAGAATGTATTCTTCTTGCATAACATGACCTTTATGCACTTTGGAGAAATATTACCCATCTCTGCAATCCCCCTCTTTCCACCCCACACCAGCCCCGGCAATATCCACTCTGTTCTGTTTCTATGGTCTTGCCTATTTTTGTAACATCATATAAATAGCCTCATGCACTGTTTCTCCCTCTGTGATTGGCTTATTTAACTTAGTATATGTCCTATACTTTTGTTCATGTTGTTGCAAATGTCAGGATTTCTTTCTTTTTAAAGGCTGAATAACAGGAAAAAATTCACTATTAAAGTCTTAAAATTTTCCCTGTGTAAATTGTTCTAATTTTTATAATAGTAGAGAAGGCCAAATCACATTTTATTTTGTGTTACTGTGTTGACATATTGGTTCCAGGTAAATGGCTCAAAATTAGCCCAGTCTGGTACTCTTTTAAAAGGTTCATTAAAGTAGATGAAATGTCTCAGAAATAGACCCTGATTACTGATGTTCTTTTGAAATAAAATTACTCTAAAATAATATTGCATTTTAGACATGTTAGTCACATAAAATTGTTATGAGGAAGGAGAGAAATATCAGTAAGCTATTTGGTATGTTGCTTTGCTGACTTTTGATATACTGAAGGATTTCCTTCTCATCTCTTTTTCATAACAGACAATTGAGCCCAAAGTCTAGTTATGATATGCTTCATGAGTATGGCTACATTTATTTGTTATGAATTTTAGCCTATACGACTAAAACACTGGGGATGTTCTAGACATGTGGTGATTTTTCCTCTTATCACCTCCATTCTTTTATGGTTGTTGTGAATATTTTTTTATTGGTGCATTATAGTTTTATATATTGAAGGTATTTATTGTTACACATTCACATATGCATGTATAATGATAGCATAATTTAGACTCTTTCTTTCCCCATCATGTCTCCTCCTCCTTGTCTCTTTCATTTTGTTTAACAGATAATTCATTTTAAAAGAAACTAAGACTAAAATAAAATAAGGAAATATACTTTTCATTCTGAATGTACAAAATCATGAGTTGATAAGTGATTGATTTGTCTTGTGAACACTATGGATTGTAAAATATAAGTTACATGGATCATATTTTATTTTTAAATGTTGTATATAATTTAGTTATGTCATAAAGCACAGAATGAGGAGAATGTTAAAAAAAATATAACTTGAAGACTTCAATTTTATTCTTAGTACCATACAGTCTGATTGAAACCTATAATACATTGGTATTGTTGGTTGGTTTGCTTTTGGAAAGAACAGAATTTGTGTTAAAATTAGGTAGGCAAATAATTCTAACCAGTCATACAGACTTCACCTACATTGTTTTGAAATTACTACCACATTCTAACTCTTAGATGGCCAATGTGGAGCAATGCTAGTCAAGAATCATTTAAAGTGAAAACAGGTTCCACTCAGCGAAGTTGCCTGGTAGGAAAATTATGTGAGAAGGTGGCCAGAAAAGTTTCATCTAGTGAAGGTCTAGAGAGGGAACCGTTGATAATTTGGGTCAGCTAACTGGCTTCTTTATGGCTGTCTCATAGTAAATTCATAATAGTATCACTGATACCTTCTGAAAAACCTCACACTGTATCTTTGTTAAAGCTATTTTGTTTAATCAGGAGTTTCCACAAACATGGTTTTCTTGTGCTGTCTCTTTCTTCCACAAGTAAGTTGTCTTAATAATGTGAATTATTCATGGATTTTAACTGGGAGAATTGTGGCATTCAAAACCTAACTACTGAGAGAGATAAAAGAAAAACACATTAAAAAACAAACTTGATTTTTTTAAAAGAAGCTCAAAATATTTGAGACTGAATGCTTCCACCTAGGTTTTTTTTTGTTTTGTTTTGTTTTTTTTGCATTGGCTTTATGAAAGATCCATCAAGTTCTGACAGCTTATTTGTTTAAGCAAGGTGAATGTAAAACATAGCAATTTAGTTTTACTTTCAGGAAGCAAGATTCTCCTTTGCATTATAAGTAAAAGTATTAACACAAATCACTTTCTTTTTATTTTCGTTTCTAAATAGAAAGAGAGACAGTGAGAGAGAGAGAAAGAGAATCAACTTTAGTTAGCTTTTCATGTGGTTTTCATTGTTTCCACATTTCATTGTGTACAGGGTGCTGGGGTTCGAACCCGCATCCTTGCACATGTCAGGCAACCACAGTAACTGTTGAGCCATCATTCCAGCCTCAACAAGAATTGCTTTCTAATACGCTTAGAAGAAATACTGTCTTCTGAACACTTATCTAACTATCTCAACAATAGGGCTATTTGAAGTTAGCATTTTTGGTATGGGAAAATATTTAAAGGAAATTTCCCATACTCTCTACTACCAAGTTTCATGTTTACTCTGTAACTGGGGCAAGTATGTGGTAGTGCAGAAAGGAAAATGAGGAAAAGAAAATGAGATATTCTTGGCCAAATATTTAATGATTTTTTAAATATTAATGAGGTGGTATTAGAATTTTTGGTTGATTACTTGGCTGAGAAAAAATTTAAAATAATGCTTCTGTTTTTTCCCCCTCTATGTTTCTGTATGATGTCAGTTTATTGTTTTTTTATAGAAACATGTGGCTGTATTTAGTGCTATGGATTGAGTAGATGCAAGAAAAGAAAGGATGAGTGCATAGGAAATACATGTACTGTTTTGTTTTTTAAAGAGAGAAGGAGAGAGTGAGATATGGAAAAAGACAGAATCAATTTCATTTATTCATTTTGCCTTTGTTTCTCTGACACTTATTTGTGTATGTGGTGCTGGAGTTTAAACCCAGGTCCTTGCACATGCCAGGGAAGCACTCTGTCCTCTGAGCCACCCCTCTAGTGCCAATAAATGGGTGTTTTAAGACTAAATTTGGAATTTGGACTGTGAAGATGCAGGTGATGGAGTTGTTTTTTTCTCTTGGAATTTAGGGGAAAGAATACAAAAATATAATTTGGCATAACAATTACTCTCTCTTTCTGGAAAATTTCCCCTTCTTCTAATAAAGGAAGAGGAAAATTTGTCCCACATGGTTATAAGTCTGCTACAGCTTTTGCTGAAAGGCAGTATTTTTTATTTTTAAAGAATCTTGTTTTTATCCTTTCAAGCTGAAGTTTAGTCCTTAGCTCTATAGTTTTACTGTGAATAAATCATCCACTGTCTTAATATGTGTCATAAAGTTTTAAAATTCAGGTAACAAGAGGTTGTTATTTTTATGAATTTTCTTAAACTGTCAATAGTTGCCAAAGACAGAAGCACTTTGGTAAAGCAGGTTTGCCAAGGGAAAAAATTTTCAAGAGTTCAGAAATGTGCACTGCAGAATATTCTGTTCTATAAAATTATGCCATAGGGTTTCTCAAAGCATTCCTATTTTTTCTGACTACAGAAAATGGACTCTGTATATTCAATAAATATTGAATGTGTTCTATATGTTGGTCATTGTTCTGGGTGCATTTTTTATATTTTATTTTTAAATTGAATGAAAGTGATGTCCTTCAATCTGACGAGTACATTTGACTCTCCATTTGAAGTTTATGCAAGTTTCGTCTCCTCTGTTTTGACATGATACTGACACAATCAAGAAGGATTGGTGGCTGGGCATTTGGAGACTGATGTTGTGAGTGTTTGGGCATTCAGTCAGTGACATTATGCTCTTCCCAGACACCAAAACTAAATGACATCGTGACTCCTGCTCTCTTGATCCCATTTGTCATCACAAACATTTTTTCCTTTAATACATCGTTCCCCACTGTTTTTTATTTTTAATTTCTGCTGACAATCTCTATGTCAGGCTCTTCTTTCACCCCTATATTACTGCAGTGGCCTCCGACTTTCTCACTGTCTAAATGGTACTCCACAAAATCTTTCTCATGCATTCCTGTGAGTCTGTCTTTTCCCTACTGAAAAAATTTTAAAAATGTGTCTTCAAATAATCTTAAAATACTTCTTAGAGTCATTATTAATGCATACAGGATTATAAAATCATTGGGATACTCTGAGCAGAGAACTGGATGATTGAAGAAATTGAAATCTAAGAAGCTTAATAGATCCAGGTTTATTTGCTATCAGAAAGAATTATTGGAACTGAAATATAGATATCTTGAATTTCAGGTCTGTGCAGGCTGTCTTATTACACAATGTCTTTCATTTAGTGTTTTCTCCTACCATATGAAAGCTCATAAAGGTCAGAGACTATGATAAGACATCCAGAAGAGATCAAAGAGACTTTTGCTAAACCAAATCAATGTGCCAAAGGACCGATAAGTGAACACTGTCCACTTTAACTGGTGTATTATTGTTCAATAAATTTATATCTAAGCTGTGGTTGGAGTAGAATGGTTGTTCAATAGATAGTTGAATAAATGAATGGGAAATTATTTGTTGAAAATGATGTTTCCACATCCAACACATTTCAGTGTTGGAAATTCTTGTGACTATTTCAGAAAGTCAGGGAATATATGCCAGGAACTACTACTGTAGGGCTTTAGTTTCAAAGTTCCTTGTGTTTAATTTTTCCACTAACTTTGTTCATAGAGGTAATCGATTATGCAATTATCATTGGCTTAATTTCTTCCTTCATCTCATGTTCTCTTGTTCATCTCTTTTAACAGTGTTTCTGAGAATTATCTTTCAAATAAGCTGCTGTCACTCAAGTCTATATTTTAGTATTTTCTCTGGGCACCCAAGCTAAAATAATAATTTAGGATAAAAATTTAACTCTAGTTGTTTTTCCTAGTCATGCAAAAGAAGTTTTAGTGGTCATCCTTAGAAATTTCTGCACAGTAATAGTGTAGTGTTGCCATTTTTATTGGAACCCTTGGTCACTACTTCAATTGCTTTCTTGATGGCTTTAGGACTTCTTCATACTTCCAATTCAGGTCCTTGCCAAAATTAGGAGTGATCCCTGCTTACTGTGATGGAGTTTTTAAGATACAAATATATGAAGAGAGGTTGAAGTTGTGTTCGTATATTTTCTCTACTCTTTGCCCAAGACAGCGCCAAGTGAATTTCGAGTATTATTGATTAGTGACTTTCAACTTTGATAGGACATGATAAGATAATTTACTAGCTCTAGATTCTTATTTAGTTGGATTTTGGGGAAGAATATGAAAGGATTTTCCCAAAACATACATCAAGACTGTGAGCATAGACGGGTTGGTTATTGCATCAAAGAAAGGAGGTAATCTTATCCCTCATAGTGTCTCTCCTATATTATCTAATTGAGGGCTGATAAATGGACAGGTTTCTTCTGTTTCCCAATAGCAAAACCAAGCTTATAAATAGGAAAAAAAATACAAGCAGTAGAATTTTGATGCATGATAGGTGGCCTTTTGGCTCATGAATTAAAGTCTGACCACTAACAGAACCCTAGAACAGTCTTCCTTCCTCATGAAACTTTTCATCATTCTGTTTCCTTTGAATATCTCTCTTCCAACCCACAAGAGTGAAGATACAATGAGTTCAGTTATTCAACATCCATCTCAGATTAATTCTCTTGAATAGACCACTTAAACTACGTGAATGCTTGCCCATTGTTTTTTTTTTTTTTTTAGATGAGAGCAAAGAAAAATTGAGCTGGGAGAAATTCATGACAATCTTAAAGGTTCTGCTTAGACATAACATATGTCACATCTACCTACATACCATTGACCAAATATGTCATAGAGCCAAGCCCAAATCTGCTATGTTGGGGACTCTTCTCACTGGTCTGATGGAAATGGAAGGATGGAGAATTATTCTGCAGGGAAGTGTGATAGTAAGCAATTGTAAATAATGACACAATCTACAGCAAGCAGACATCAAGGTATTCATTTGTGCCCAAATTTTGTTTTGTTTTTCCTTAAGAACTAGTTTTGACATTGTTTGGATGGCATAACCAAGTACTTAAAGTTCTATAGAGACTTGAAGAAACAGCTATGGATTCCTGGTCATGTAAGGCACAAATGTATACAAGTTAATGAAATTTATATGAAAAATTACAGTCTAGGTCAAGGAAGTAGAGGATATAAAAAGATACCTACAATATGACTGATAAAATATTCGTTTGAAATAGTTTCAATTTGCAGTTGTATTTTAGGTTATTAAGCATAATCTAATGATGATCTTCAGTCATTATCACTTATATAAGTAATGTGCGATAAAGAATGAAATTCACCTACCTCCCTTTTTGGCTTTTCTCATTTTGGAAGAATAAATTATTTTATTTTTTGGTTTATTCTGCAGTTTTGGTTGCCTCTTTTTACTTCATTTATATGGACTGAAAGTTTGCGCCCCCTCCATTTTCATGTGTTGATATCCTAATCCCCTGTGTGACTGTATTTGGAGATGGGTCCTTTAAGGAAGTAATTAAGGTTAATGGGACAATAAACATGGGGCCCTGATCTTATATGATTTGTATCCTTTCAAGAAAGATACCAGAGAGCTTGCTTTCTCTCTCTCTGTGCATGCACACCAAGGAAAGACCATATGAAAATACAGAGGAAAAAACACAGACAATTCAGGAAAAGCACCTTCATCTGAAACCAAATTGCTGGAAAGACCTTGGGCTTCTAACTTCTGTAACTGCAAGAAAATAAAATTTCATTGTTTAAGTCACTTAGTTAATGGTATATTGTCAAGGCAGTTGTAGAAAACTAATACATCATTTGATCAACAAATATTTGTTGAGTGTATGGTACTATTTTAAATGTTGGAAATACAGTAGTGAATAAGACAGATGAAATTGTTGACTTCATGGAATTTACATTTTAGCAGAAAACAACCAGTAAATAAATATGCAGTATGATTCAACACACAAAATGATAGGGTTAGTGAGTGGGAAAGGGAGCTTAAGCACAGTGATCAAGGAAGACCTCCCTAATAGGGTGGCATTGGGTCATAGAACTGAGTGACCTGAAAAATATTTTTATGTGAGATGAGAGTGTCTTAGGCAGAGAGACTGGAGGTGTGGTCTGGTGTCCTAGGGCTTAGAAAATATATGGCATTGTAAGATTCTGCAAGGATATTGAATTTTAATTTTGAAGAGAAGCCATTATGCTTTGAGCAGAAATTAAGTGTGATATTTGTTTAAAAATTCTCATTCTGCCCACTGGGCAGGAAGCAGACTGTAAGAGGTCAAAACTGAAATCAAAGAGCTAAGGAGTTGATATATTATTGAAACATTTCAAGTAAGAAATGATGATGTTGTTTAGAATCACAGTGCTGGAGATAACAGAATTTGGTAAGATTTGGAAGATTTTAAAGATAGAGTTAGTAAAACCAATTGATGGGTTGACTGTGAGGCATGGTGTGGAGAGAAAAGTCGAGGAGAAATCCTAAATTTTTTGGACTGAGCTTTTGGGTAAATTGAAGTACAATTTAATGAAATGAGGAAGCCTGAAGAAGTGCACTGTCAGGTGGAAAACAGAGATCTACTTGGATTTGTTAGTTATTACATACAGATATCTTCACCAGAGATCCCTATTTAAATTTCAGGAGAGGGGTTAGAGAGATATATTTGAAAGTTATGAGCATAGAGGAGGTGTTTAATAACATGTTCTTGGATTACACTGACTAGGTCTGAATATAGTTTGAGAAGACAAAAATGCCAAATTCAGGTATGCTCTGATATTTAGAGGTCAGCCAGAGAAAGAGGTTCCAGAAAATAGGAGTGAGAAGCAATAGCCAGGGAGATGAGGAAAACAATCAGAAGAGTATGCTATCCTGGAAGGTATTGTGATGGTCAATTCATTCCTCATTGTTGCTTTAGTACCTCAGGAATATGATAGAAGATTCACCTATACTCTCCTCATACTCATGACTGCACATTTTCAATTCCAATTCTAGTCCACCTTGCTCAGTGAATGGTTTTCGTCCAGACTGAGGAAAGATTACATAAGGCTTGTTCTCTTTTCCCTGCTGGTGGAAAGCAGTCCAGGGCACTGTAAATCAAAGGATGCCAGATTCTGGATGGTATACTATATACTCCTCCAGTTTGACTTTTAGCAATGTCAACTAAAAGTTGTCTAATATGTGTGTGTGCATATGTGTATATATGTTATATATACATATATTGTTATATATTATACTACATATTATAATAATTATATATTGTGTAATTATTATATATTTATATGAACATATAAATGTTATATGTAATTTATATAACATGTAGTTATATGTACACATACATATGTAGCAAATATGTGAATTTCAGAGTGAAAATATTAATTACAAGATAATTATAGATAAGAATGTTTAGAAGTTGTATGCTAAGACTGTATGCTTTTCTTACTACCTCACAGTGGAGAATACATAAGTACCTCTTCATGAGTGGAAGGATATGAGAGTGTATGATATTAGACAACAGAGAACTAAAATATTCCTCTGAAAAGAATTTATGGTCTTAAAACATTATTGAAATAATATTATAGCTCAAATATTTGTGCTCCCCTCTAAGTTCCCACACTGAGACCCTAATACCTGGTGTGATAATATCTGGACTCTTTGGGAGGTAATTAAATTTAGATGAGGTCATGAGGGTGGAGCCTGAATGATGTCATTAGTGCTGTTGTAAAGAAGAGACACCACAGAGCTTGCTGCCTTTCTCTCTCGGCCATGTGAGGATACCACGAGATTTCCAGGAAGTGGGCCCTCACCAGATACTGACCTGGGGCTTCCCAACTTCCAGAACAGTGAGAAATAAAAGTCTGTTTTTTCAGCCATCTCGACTGTGGTATTTTATTATAGCAGCCTGAGAAGACTAGAGTTTCTGTCCCTATACTGTATTCTTGGGGTTGCCATGCATTTTGGTGGCATTAAACCACAGAAATTTATTCTCATACACTTCTGGAGGCCATGAGTGTGAAATCTCAGTGTTAGCATAGTTGTGCTTCCTTCAGAGATTCTAGTAGTTTCCATCCCTCATCTCCTCCAGCATCTAGTGGCTGTGTCACTCCAGTCTTGCCTCTGTGGTCACATTGTCTCCTCATATGTCCCAAATGTTCTTCTATTTTCTCATATCAGAACATTTTTAATTGGATAGAGGGCACACATCAATAATACCAGAAGATTCATCTTAAAATCTTTAAATACATTAATAAAAGAGCCCTTTTATCCAAATAAGAGAGGCCACAGTGATTTGACGTAGGTACCTTTAGAGGAATGTTTTCTGACCTACTGTAGTCCCTCTTGAGAAATACTTCTTTGAGATTTGGCCAACTTGAAATTAATCAAATGGAAGATTTTAAGGAGAAAAGTGAACATTTGCAAATCTATTTTTTTTCCCATTCCACAGGCTACAAATTTCTGGTTAATTTCAAAAGCTAGAGTTGTCGACGCTTTCAAAAAACCTTCACTGCCTATCATTTTACTCTCATTGCTTCATTCTTTGGCATGGGAATGGTTTTTGAAAATTCAAAGCTTCAGTTATACTGTTTTAAATTCTCTAATAAGCATTTATATTGTTTAGTCTTCACAAAAACCAGAGGATCTTAAAGGCTAAGTGCTCTAGTTCCCTTGGAACCTAATCTCTTGATTGCAAATCCAACACTTTCCATTCTTTTACAGAGATAAGCCTGGAAGGGCATGGTTTAACAAGGAGGAAGAAGGAAGGCACATGTTAAGCTGTTGATGACTGGGGCCTGAATGTTTGATTAAATAGGAATGATATCATAGCTTCCTGAGAGCGTAAATGGATCATCACTTGCCCTAGAGACGCTAGGAACACTTAAAGGAGAGATAACCCACAACTTCACCAGTGTTCTTGGGTTTGGCCTACGTTAGGACACAGGTGGGTGTGATTGCTTAGCTGCAGCCACTGCCTGGGACCAGCTGGATATAAAGTGGGTGGGGCTGGATCACTACAAAGAGATTCCTCAGCTGCAGCTGCTCTCAAGGGGAGGTAGTGTGGGGCTGAGCTGCTGTGAACAATTGGGTGGCCAGTGGTTGTGGTATGCACCAGAATGAAAGGTATGCTATTCACAGGAGCAAATTTCAACTGGTAATCATACAGATGGAGGCCACCTTGCAGAGATGGAAGCAGGCAGGGATGAGCTTGTGGAACAAAAGGGATGTGATGAACCCCAGGAATAAAGAGCAGCCAACTGTCCACAAGTGCCGAGTTCTTGTCTGTGCATCTGGGTCTACTCTTCTTCATACAGAGGCAGCTGGCTTGGGCAGGTATAGCATCTGACATTCTACGGCTCTTGTTCCCTGATTCAACTTTGGCAGAAATGCTGAAACTTGTTGTCGCCCCTGAAATAACTACATTGCTAGAAGAGTTATAGGATTAGATTTTAAAGCCGTAGTTGCCATTTATCTTTCATATGACCTTAATATTTTTGATCTGTACAATGTAAATATTTCTCATAAAAAGGTTATGATGATCACTAAAACAGTATATAAATGGCTTTACTGAAAAGAATTACTGTGTAATATAAGTATGCCTTGGAAAGGAGTTAAAACAGCATAGAATATTTGATTTTTAAAGCATGAAAACCCCATGATTAGTTATGGTAAAAGAGAAGGCAGGAGAAAAGTTTTTCCCCTCTATGAGAATAATTTCAACATCCTTGAACCCGCCCTTTCATATATATTTGCTCACAATGCTGAGATCTATATTTTTAGAATGTATATTAGAAATCCTTTTCACCTTGATGTTGCAGATTTGTTTGCTTTGGCACAACTGATACCTTTTTCTTGCTTTGATTCTGATTGTTCTACTCCAGTAGATGGAACTGTGGGCATAACAGAGGTAGAGAAAACTAAAGCCAGGAACAACTTATAACTTCTGATCTACAACATTTAGAAGTTCAGATGATATAGGATCTTTAAACTGATTTATTTGGAACCAAAGAAGTAAAAAAAAAAAAAAATTGAGAATAATGAAATTTCTGCCTGATTTGTGAACAAATCTTAGGATGCCCTCAAGGGGTCATTTTGTTTCTTTGCTTCCATTCCTAATTGAAAGGAGGAAATTCTGAATCCATGGATGGCATTTTTCTGGAACTGGCAGTGTATATCCCTGGATGAGGAGGAAGATGGTAAGTAGGGGCCAAATCATCTGACTCATTTCTTACCTCATTCTTTGATGATATCATGAAACATTTTGCCAGGTTTTGGAAGTCCTATTCTGTTGGGTATCATTGCCCTAGAAAATTCCATGCAGAGTTGTAATTCTATGGGAATTTATTTGACTAACCCATAGAGGATGGTGGAGCTGCACATTTTCATCAAAAGTATAAATATTTTTGAGGTTTTGGCCATTGATCACTGGCTCAGAGAATTTTACATTACTAAATAGAATATTTCACAAGGCTGGTTAAATAGAATACTCCACAAGCCTGATCTACTTGTTTGTTTTTTGTTTTTTTTTATGTTACTGCATTATTTCTTTTTTCTTCCCACATTTATTAGAAGTATATTGCGATACAGGATACAGATGAGGGGGAAACATTGTCAAAACTGTAGCAATCATTGTGTATAAACTTTGATAACCAGGGGTAATGCTAACGCATAGATAAGCTACTATGGGTTTCATCTAACGCAGTTTCCCCCAGAAGAACTCATGTGTTAAATGGGTATCTAGTGTAAGAATAACATCGGCTTCTGGAATGGTTCCCCCATCTTCCCCATCACCAGACTGCTATAAGTTCTTCGTATACCCTCCCCCCTCCCCATCCCCTTCCCTCCACCTCCAAGTTCCCTAGGGAGCTTTCGCTCCTGTTGCACTGAAAGTCATTCAATTTGAGGCTTTGTTAGGTCAGCCGTCTGTCCTACTGCTTCAACATAAATTCTAGTATCAACAGAT
>PVKS010044136.1:0-14492 GCA_004027875.1 Aplodontia rufa
TATCGCGTCCCCTCTGCCTGCAGAGAAAACACGACACGCAGTTGAGAGACACACAGAGCAGCAAGCTTCTTTATTGAGTTCCTCTTCTCTGCTTTTTTTTTAGGCTTTTCAAGGCCATCTTGTTTCTGTTGCAACGGCTCAGCTCTGCCGTTTTAGTTCAAATGCAGCTGTAAATAATACAGAATGATAAATGTGGCTATAAATCAATATTTTACTTACAAAAAGGTGGGGTCCCTACTTGATCCCATGGCTGCCCTGTGCCAGCTCCAGTTACAGACTATGTGGTTCAGCTTTTTATCAGCTGTGTGGCACATCATTCTGTCCTGGTCTTCCTCTGTATCTTGTGTTTCTCATTTCCGAGGAAGGATCAGAGTGAACATTCTAAAACCAATGTAAGTGTACATAAACTTACCTAGCATAATGCCAGGTCATACCAAATGGTGCTCATTCTGGTCTCTTATGCTCTGGGACCTCAATCCATATTTCTATTTGAGTCTAATTCTGGAGTGAGGAAGGCACTGTGAGGCACTACCTGTATTGGTAGTGACTGAGGTGCTGTACTGAGAGAGATTTCAAGACTATCTGATTTGGTGGGGAGGTATCTGTTAATGTCTATTCTTAAATTAATAGTGCTTCTTTTTCCTGTTATAATTTGTTTTTCTTCCATTTTCTCCTGGCTTCTTCAGCCCATCTTCCTTTTCTTTTTGTCTCATACACCCCTTGCTTCCACTCACAGAGAAAAATGAATTACATTTCCATTGCTGGGATGGAGACGTGACCTTAGGATGATTATTTCTTTGGCATTTTGAATGTTTTAAAATATAATTTTACTCTGATGATTAAGCTAAATGTATTAGTAGATTGGTATTTTCTTTAAAAAACAAGATAAAGATGTTTCTATATAGGTACAATATATTGTCAAACATATTTTAGGAAAATCTGTTTTTCATTTTCCAAGATCTGCTTTTTTTTCCTTGTGCTTGGAATTATCACGAAAATCAATTAATTTCTGTCTTCCCCATGGAATGCAGATGATGAGACTGCAGCTTTGCAGTTCAGTTCTCTGTTTTTCCCTGCTGGTGGACACCATTCCTGCAGAGCACAGTATCAGGGCGGGTGGGGTTGGGAGTCCTACCGGAGCTTTGTACGCAGGCAAGTGTTCCCTAAAGATTCCTTTTCTGTGTTTGTAAGGTTGGGAATGGTCCACAAGGCTGCTCTCTAACACCAGCATGTAGAGTTTCTCAAGACCACTCTCAAGTTTAAGAACTTGCTGGAAGGAGTCATGGAACTCCCTGAAAGATGTTACATTCATGTTTATCATTTATTCCAGTGAAAGGTGAGTAAAAATAGCTAAAGGGAGAGCTATGGGGGTGAGCATAGCTGAAAGGATTCCAAACACGGAGCTTTCAGTTGTCCTCTTGGTGGACAGGGGCAGGGTTAACTCCTGCTGGTTGCAAGGTGTGACAATGCTGGTAGGGTACTGTTTAAGTCAGCTTTGTGTTGTTTTTACCAAACGGTCCATCAAGAACAATTGAGAGGAGGAAACATTAATTTGGCATTCATGGTTCCAGTTCCAGAGGTCTCAGTCTGTAGAGGGCTGTCTTTTTTGTTCTATGCTGGAGATGAGGCAGAGCAGCAAGGTGGACAGGTACGGCAGAGGAAAACAGCCCATAAAATGACAGTCAGAAAGTTGAGAGAGACTAAGCTTGACTTGCTAGGGATAAAATATATGCCCCAAAGGCAAGCTCCCACGGACCCTCATGCTATCTGCCTACAGTTACTGCCCCCCCAGTTAATCCATAATAGTGGTTTAAGGCACTGATTGGGTTATTTTTCCTAATCCAATCATTTCATCTCTAAACCTTCTTGCATTGTCTCACACATGAGCTTTTGGAAGACACCTCACACCCAAACTATAACAGGTTTAGAAGCTCACCTAAGCCTGGCTGTCCAGTTATCTTACTGGAATACCATCACATATTCAAGAATTGACTGCATATATGTTTCACCCTAAATCTCTAGCCCCTCCAGGGGAGAAGCATACACTGGCTGACCCAAAGTCCCACCATAAATCATGTTGTTAAACAGTTCAGTGCCCCAAACCCCTAGACTCAGCTGGACTTCTTAGTTGGAAATACTATGTATGTATCATCACATATCATTGCTGGGAGGACTTAAGAGGACAGCTGGAACATCTGCAATTGGAATCCTCCTAAACTCTGCCTTAAGTATCACTTCCCTAGGCTGATTTTAATCTGTCTGCATTTACTGTATATAGTATACTATAGCACAACAACTTTTGGAAGAATTCAGCTGGAGATGGGAGTGGAGGGCAGAGGGAAGTTCCACACCTAGAAGAAAGCAAAAATACTTATGAAGGTCCACAGCGAGACACAGATGACCCAAAATACTGAAGTATAGTAAGAAGGGTAGAAATGTCCTCCTCTCATACACCTTGCTACCATATTAACAAGCCACCTGTAATACTAAATACATGATAATAAGAACTTCCAAAATTGGAATGCAAAGAGAAAAGCTAGGAATAAGAACTATCCAAAAACCTTAGGATATATAAAAAATGATTACACACCATACACATAATGAGAATATCATAAAGAGAAAAAGAATAAGAGCAGAGGAAATGCTTGAAAAAACCGACAGCCAAGAAATTTCTACAATTCATGACAGACAAAAATCTACAGATCAAGGAGCTATACATATTCAAATAGTAGGAAATGAAAACAAAAAAAATTTTTGAAAGAAGCCAGGAAAAATATACACTTTACCTATAAAGCAATAAGGATTAGAGTTATAGTAGATTTATCATAAGATACTGTGCAAGTAAGAATGAAGTAGAATAAACTAAAGTGTTGAGAGTAAAAGCTGTTCTCAACCTAGAATATTATAATCCATGAAATTAGAGCCAGCCATTTCTCAAAAGTGATGCAGAAATACTTTCTCAGACAAACAAAAATATTAATTATAATCTTATCTGCTTTTGAGGAATTTTAAAATAAATTCTTTAGGCAGAAGAAAAATGACATAGGTCACAAACCTAGGTGTGCATAAAAAAGGAAGACATCAGAAGAGGAATAAATAATAGTGAGATATGTTATTCGAATTTTCTTATGTTTAATTAATCTTAAGATTTAATTGATCTTTTAAGATAGCCTCTGTAAAGCATTGATAGTGACAGTGTTAGAAGTTTACAGCACATGGAGTGTCACAGGGATGGGAGGGAGAAATAAGAAAAATTCTGCTTGAGATACTTGTGTTACTCATGAATTAAAATGTTATTTGGCACTAGACCCTGGCCAGTGAGAAAGTTGGTCTATTATCATGTGTCAAATCCAGATAAGATGTAATGCTATACAACATAATCCTTTTTTAGAGATATTGTGGGAAGGGGGAGGGAGGGATAAGGGTGGGTAATTGGGGGGGCACTCCTGGGGGTAATTGTAATATCCAGAATCTATACACATTTTATATTATTTTGTTAAAAACTTGTTTGGTTGTTCAAAAATAAAAAAAATTTTAAAAAAAGTTAGTTGAAAATGAGTTTATATTATTTATATCATAAAGCCTTAGGCAACCACTATAATGCTCAGAAAAAGTATAAATATGTTCAGAGAGGTGAAAAAATGGAATCAAATATAATGTTTAGTTACATTAAGAGATTGTAGAAAAGAGAAGTGGAGAAATGAACCAATGTAATAAATAGAAAAAAATTAAAAAGATGATAGTTTTTTCCCTTCAATAGTCAACTTAAAGATGAATATTCTAAATGCACAAATTTAAAGTCAGAGTGGAAGAGAGAGAGAGAGAGAAAGAGAGAGAGAATACCAACCATTTGCAGCTTACAAGAAATCAATCAAAGACCCCAGTAGGTTAAAGGCAAAGGGGTGGATGGTTCAGTTGTACCGGGATAGCAGTCATTGAAAGGAAGCTGGAGAACCTATACTAGGTTCATACAAAGCAGGCTTCACAACAAGGATGATTTACTAAGTACAAAAAGATGCAACGTATAATGATCAAGAAGCCAATCCTCTGAGAAGACAGTCTTAAACATGTCTATGCCTAACTTCAGAGCCTCAAATATATGAGGCACAGTGGGTAGAACTAAAACAGACGTAGGTAGACCCACTCTTAGAGTTCAATGCCCTAACTTTCAGCAATGGGTATATGAGATGAGCAGAAAGTCAGTAAGAACACTAGATCAAACTGATTGTCTTCACAAAGAGATATACTTAAATCTTGAAAGAGAGGGAGAAAATATATCATGAAATTCTTACCCAAAGAAACTTGGATTTAATTCTTTTTGGGAAATTAACCTTTAAGGCAAAGAAAAGCTATTAGAGAAAAGCAGGCTTAATTTCAAGGAGAATTTGAGAAGCACACAATTACATAGTACAAGATTCTAACATATCTTTCACATTAGCTGATGGATCAGTTGGACAAGGTTTAGGGAATTGCAGTAAACTGAGCAAATTTGAAATAATATGGAATCTGGTTTACCAGCTCAACTAGAGAATTAATGTAAAAGTGAAGTAAAACAAAGCAATCACCCCCCCCGAACATTTTCAAAATTGTTCATAATCTTGGCCACAAAATAAATCCCAATAAAGAACAATAATAAGTGATAGAGCCCATTAGAAATTATAAATATTTTAAAATATATCTATTCTAATAGAGTGGTGATTAAAAAAACAGGAGAATAATCAAAAGTGTAGGGAAGGGAAGAAATACTGGTGTAATACTTAATAAAATAGAAAATAAATAATACAGAACCTGCTATGGTTTGGATGTGGTTTGAGTGTGCCTACAAAAACATAATGTGTTGGAAGCTTAGTCCCCAGAGAAGTTACGAGGTGGATGAAACTTTGCTTTACCCAGCATCAATTATTTTGTTATAGTAACAGAAAATCAGACTAAAAATCTAAGAAACTCAAAACTGATTATTAGAGAACAATAAAATACATAACTATTTGACAATATTGATAAAAGAAATAATAAGGTAGAAATAACATTAGAAATGGAAAAACTAGAAATAACTAAAGATAAATGAGGAATTAAAAAACTTTATCAGAAAACATCATGAATCATTTTATGCAAATAGGTCAAAAATTTCAAACAAAATTTAAAATTTCTTAGAAAAAATATGTTAGTTGGAACAAACTCAAGCTTAAAATACCAGGCCAAGACTATTAGAGCTTATTTCTCTCAATAATTCAAGGAAAAGTTCACACATTTCTTATATACTATTGCAGAATATATAATAGCTAGAAAAATTATCAAGATGATTTATGGTGGCTAGAATAATCTCAGTACAAAATCAGGCAAAGGCATGTGGAAAGAAGAATTATAGGTACAATTCATTCATTCATTCATTCATTCATTCATTCATTTCATCAAAGTAAGTTTTGTGCCTACCGTATAGCTCTAGGCCCTGAACAGAAGTTGAAGATACATCAAAGAACAGATTCAGATGAAGAACCCTGCCCATGTGGAGCTCCCTTTGTAGCAGAGAGAAATGTTATAGTGCAATAGATACAAATAAGTTGGTATCGTAGGGTATTTGAGTGTTATAGGTTAGGTATGAAGTGTCCCCCAAAAGCTTGTGTGGAAGGCAATGTAAGAATTTTCAGAAGTGAAATGATTAGATTATGAGAGGCATAACCTAACCAGTGGATTAATCCACTGATATCAAATAACCGGAAAACCTTAGGGAGGTAGGGTGTAGCTGGAGGTAGGGCACTGTGGGTATACCTTTGGAGACTGTATTTTGTCCGTAGTGAGTGGAGCTATTTCTGCTTCCTGTTACCATGTCTTCAGCTGTTTGCCTCCACCATGCCCTTCAATTGTGATGTTCTGCCTCACCTCCAATCGGAGCTATGGTGTTGGCATCTATGGACTGAGACCTTTTCAGGTCACAGCAACAAAAAAGTTGAATAAAACATGGATGATTAATGCAATGAAAAAGCTAAAGCAGGTCACAGGGGTCTTGGGTATGCTGTGAACAGTAACAAAGTGATTTTGTAATTTAAAATATACTTGTCAGGGTAAATTTTGTCAGAAAAAGAATTTTGTGATGTGGCTTGAGGGAGAAGAGGGTAGAAAACTGAGAGCATGCATACCATGTTAAGAGCTTAAATTTCATCTGATAGGAAACAGGGATGGGAGAAGTTTTCTGCAGGGATCTGGGCTGATAAAGCATACCAGACACGGCATTGCTCTGGGCTAGGAGTTTCCAGACATGCTGGACATTCAGTGTTTTGTGACAGCAGACTGGTAGATGGCAGAAGGACTTGCCTCCCCTCTTCTCACCCTCTGCTTTCCTAGATTTAGTCCCACATAGCCATGCTGTCTGCCGGGCATTCCTGGCTTTGATTCACTTATGTTTATTTGCCTCATAACTCTGAGCTGGTCTAAGTCATCAGTGACCTCCACTCTGCCAATCTTTAGGTCAAATTTCTCTCTGCATATTATTTCATTCATTAGGATCTATGACCCATTTGGCCACTCTGACCTTGGAGACCTTTTTTGTTATGTTTCTGTGAATCCACTCTTTCTTAACTTTGCACCTGCTTCCCGGGCCACTCCTCTTCCACTGCTCCTCCTGGGTTCCTTTTTCCTTTCTGATGTCTTCATGCTAGAGTACCCAGGTCTCCATCTATAGCTCCCCTACACCCTATCTACACTGGTTCATGATTAATGTCACTAAGACTAAACTTTCAAAACCTTCCATAAGGTTATGATTCCCTGCTTATACCTCTAGCACACAACCCTTGCTGATTTCCTTACATGACCACCCAGCAGCCCAAAACAGCATCCTCACTAGGACATCTCACAGATTGCAAATCTGTCATGGTGAAGACAGAGCTCTCACTCATCATCTGGCCCCCTACATACTACTAAACCAACAACCCTTCTTGTTTCCATTTTTGGGGCAATTTCTCAGTGCTTAATGTGAGAGACTTGGAGTCATCCTGAGCCATCTTTCTCTCACTTTACATCAGTACATCTGGCAGACTCTAAGTTAAAAATGATCCCGAATCCAACCACTTTTCACCATCCTCAGAGTTACCCTCAGAGTGCCCTTCTCCAAGCAAACATCTTACCTAACAAGTATTACACTCAGAGCTTCTTAATTTGCACCCATTTAGCACTGTTGCCAATGATCCTCAGCACATCATCCTTAATAAATATGTCAGAGCATATTGGTCCAAATCAAACCCAAGAAAGGGAAATCATCTCACACAGAATACAAATCCCAGTCCCTATCTTGCCAAGAAGCCTCCCTGGGATCATCCCTGCATGCTCCCTCACTTGCTCTGCTGCAGACAACTTGGGTTACTTGTATGTTGTTCTTAATCCCATATCAGATAGATTCCAACCCCAAAACCTCTGTAATGATCCTTCTGTCTGGGTGCTCAACCTCCCCATGCATGCAAGGCTTACCCCTCACCTTCCTCAAGCCATAACACAAAATTCTTTTTCCGACAAAACTTACCCTGACCAGTTTATTTTAAATTGCAGAATCACTTTCATTACTCTCACAGCATACTCAAAGTCCCTGTGATCTGCTTTAGTTTTTTCATTGCATTAATCATCTGTGTTTTAATCAACTCTTTTGTTGCTATGACCTGAAAAGGTCTTAGATCGTGGATGGCCAACATGCATTTCTCCATGCTCTTTTGACCCCATATTCACCCTATGGAGCAACTCTCCTGAATTATGTAGAGTTCTCAGACAAGACCCCCCTCTAATTAGGACCTCCATGTTTTTAGGTATGCTTGTGGCTTGGACATTTGTTGTTCAACAGATAGCTTATTCTCCATGTTTCCAGACCCCTTGCATTTAAGCAGGATGACCCTATTACTGCATCTGGATAGGGAGCTTAAGCAGAAGTGATGTCTTCATTTCAGTGTTGAAATATTTAAGAGCTGGTACATGACTCTGTGACTCTCTTCTCTTCCCACAGAGACCTGGAAGCATATGTTGGAAGGGGTAGTGCAGGAATGAAGCAATCTAGATTACCAAAGTGCCATTTGGAGAAGGGCTACCCTTAAAAATTTCCAGACCCTTATCTGAATCTACCATAGTTTATGGTTGAGATATGAGGTGTCCCCCAAAAATTCATGTGTGAGATAATACAAGAATGTTCAGAGGTGGAATGATTAGGTTATCAGAGTGGTAACCTAATCAGTGGATTAATCTACTGATATGGATTAAGTGGGTGGTAACCATATCAGGCAGGGTGAGGCCGGAGGAAGTAGGTCACTAGGGCCATGACTTTGGTTTTACATTTTATCCCTGGTGAGTGAGTGAAGCACTTCTCTCCTGGTTTCCAAGTCCTAAGCTACCTTCCTCTGCCATGGTCTTCTGTCTTGATGTTCTTCCTTACCTCAGACCAGAATTATGGAGTCAGCCTACCATGGACTGAACCTCCGGAACCACAAGCCCAAATAAACTCTTCTTCCAAGTTGTGCTTGTTGAGTCTTTTGGTCACAGCAATACTAAAACATGGTGAGAAACAAATTTTTTTTTAATTAAGCCACTGGAACTTTAGGGCTGGGCGTGCTGACTAACACAAGTGTTCTATCTGTCTCTTCTTGCTCTGTATTGGGAGTGTGCTGGGGATCTCACGGGCTCTGGGCATGTACAGGTGAATAAGGTGTCTCCTGGCCCCCAAAGGCTCACTGCCTTTTGCTTAGCCCATTTCTTCCCCACCACTGGGATAGCTAGTTACCTCTCATAACTTGATCGCAGAGTACATATGTCTGTACCACAGATCTTCAATACACTATATTGTAAAAATATATTGTAATATGGTTTTACATTTATGTGAATACGTGTTTTACATTTATTTATGTAAATTCATGTAAATGTATTGTAAAATGGTTTTACTCTGATGAAACTATGAAATTGTCAATACCGTTTTATGTGTTTAGAGTCTTTCTCTCTCCAATAGCTAGAACTTGTAATCCAGCAAATAGTGCATTTAATTTATGAATGGGAGTTTGCATTCTCAAGTGTGTGTGTGTGTGTGTGTTCTATGTTATGATTTTCTGTTATGAGCATTAATGTTTCACTAATGAAGACCTATGGAAGTCAGTTCAAATTCATTTCTCTCCTTATTTCCTATTACTATTGCCTCAGTTTGTTTCAAAGCATATTCAATATATACCAATGAAGTAGAAGGGAAGTTATCAATGGTTTGACCTTACAAATGGTGAAAGTGGGGCTTGGTGGTTTTAAGACACTGATTCAGAGCTTTGTGAGAGTGGAAATATCCCATACTTGAGTTTTACAGTCAACTACTTCATCAGTCATACTGTGTCTGGATTTATATAGATTTGCTGGTTTTGTACTCTGTGTCCTTTCTCAGATGATATATCTATCCTTTCATCCAAGTATTGTTGATAGATGAAATTTAATCACTCTGCTTTTATGTCCTTTGTTGAAAATGCAAATGCAGTCATAGATGCTGTGAGTTCTTACGAACAATCAGAATGCTCAGCAATCACATTCAATCCATGTTTCTTTCCAGAAGCAAGCGAATCTCTATGGGAATTTCTGGTGCTGGCAATGCTCTTATTTGTTTATGCCTTTCATCAAGCCATATATTTTACATTTTACTGTCATATTTTCAATATCATAGTTCAATAAAACCGATACATTTGGTTTTAATTTCTTATTTAATTTAATGTATTTGGGGATGTTTAAGAAAATAAAAGACCATTTATTATTCCACCATGCCCTTGACACTTGCTGCACCTTGTGTTTTTCATGTGTGTCATCTTGTGCCTTCAGACAGTCTCAGAGAGTGACTGCAGACACCCACCTGTACCACTGTACCACTGCTCATTCCTGCCCTTACGTGCCTCACAGAATTTTTAAGTTAAGGATTTAATATTGGTGCAACACTCAGATAAACTACAGACCTTGTATGGATTTCACCCGTTTCTCCCCTGTATCCCAGCCAGGACCCTGCACTGTATTTAGTTGTCAATACTCCTTTTCTGGGTTAACAGTGCATGCCAATGTGTTTTGTTTGCTTCAGTTTAAGAAAGAATTGTCTCACATTCTAGAAACCCTGTTGGTCCTGAGTAAGCTGGGACAGCTTTTCACTTTACCCCCAGTCTTCTACTGTTGGTGACACGTTTTTAGTCTTTCTTGGTCATTCATGACCTTGACACCATGGAGAAGGTCAGATATGTTGTAGAATGTTCCAGATTTGAGTTTGTCTTGTGTTTCGTTGTGATTAGACCAGGCTCTGTGGATTTGGAAGGAAGGCCACAGGGGGATGTGTCCCCATCACCTCCCATCAGGTGCATGATATCAATGACACTCTGGGGTTAACCTGCATCACAGGACTGAGGCTTGTCTGCAGGGACCATCATGTGATTGTTGTCCCTTCTCTGTTCTTTGCTTACTGGAGCCACTACATCCAGCCCCGACACCATGGTAGGGAATTCATCTATCTCCTAAGAGGATGGAGGAATTTTTTTTTTTTTTAAAGAGAGAGGGACAGTGAGAGACACAGAGAAAGAGAAAAACAACTTTATTTAGGTTTTCACATGGCCTTAGTTGCTCCAACACTTTGTTGTATACGCGGTGCTGGAGTTTGAACCCGGGTCCTCGTGCTTGCCAGACAAGCACCGAAACCGCTGAGCCACCGCTCCAGCCCCGGATGGAGGAATTTTTAAGGAATTTATGGACATATACTGAATCCATTAAGGAACTGATAAGTATTTGGGGGCAGTATTTCACCCACTCACTGTAGTGCCATTAGACATTTGCTTGTAGGATTATTACTGTGGAAGTCTAATGAAGATTATCTCCCTCCTTCAGTAATTCTTCATTTATTAATTGGAATTTCTCTGGTTGAAATACTTGTCCCTTCATTCCTACTTATTTATTTATATCAGTAAGGATTTGGGAAGATTTAATATGGTGGGCAGGTAGAAGCCAAGGCAACTGTACTTATTTGCTGCTCAAATTGTTAAAGGCTTGACCACCGTGAGTTTTTTTTTCGGTAGACGTCTGTATCTTTGGCATACTCTCATCCTTTATTATTATTATTTTTTGACATTTACTTCATGTCTGGCACAGCAAGATTCTCCAAACTCATACTATGTTTTTCTTCCCCAGTCCCAGAGAGTGCCATTTCTCCATTTAGCATAGACACCTGGCTCTATATATGGGAGAACAGTATTTTAACTGGGGCTCTAAGTGCTGATTGCTACAGACCAGCTATTGTTGCTTGGACCTCTTAGTAGACAGAGCTAGAAAACATATGTATGCATGATCACACACACACACACACACACACACACACACACATGCACACCCATGTTTATTATGGTATTGGTCTGTTTTATGTTAAAATAAACATGAGTTCATACTGATTTCTCTAACTATTATCCAAACCACAGGGTTTTTTCTAGCCTATCTCCTTTCTCCATCAATGAAAAACATGGCTGTAATTTTCTACTTTATATTAATAATTTGTTCAATCCTAGTACTATCCTTATAATATAAGGCTGGTTTTAATTTTCTAGAATTTTACTGAGGAGTTTTGCATTTCTCTTTATAAAGAATATTGGTCTGTAGTTTTCTTGAATACTTTTGTTTCCAAAAATGAGCTGGAAAGCATTTCTTCCTCTCTAATTTTCTGGAAAAATTTGTATATTTGACAGTTCATATTTCTTACAATGAAACCATCCTGGATTGGTATTTTCCTTTATGGAATGTTTTCAATTATAAATTTAATTTATTTAATAGATATTGGAATAGTAAGTTTGTATATTTATTCTTGAGTGACTTTTGAAAGTTTGTGTCTTTTTAGAAATAAGTCCACAGTACTGTTCATCTTCTTTCTTTCTTTTTCCCTCTGATGTCTTTGGGGTCTGCAGTGGGACTCCTATTTTATTCTTTTTTTAAATTTTATTTATTTATTTATTTTTAGTAGAGAGATACATGGAAAGAGTGAGAGAGAATCAATTTTATTTATTTATTTTTATCTGGCCTTTTTTTTTTCGTACGCATAGCTGTATGTGTGGTGCTGTGGTTTGAACTTGGGCCCTCGCACATGCCAGGCAAGAGATCTAACCACTGAGATACCTCTCCAGCCTTCCTATTTTGTTCTTGAAACTGGTCATTTGTGTCATCTGTCTTTATCTATTGGTCTTGCTAAAGATTTGTCAATTTTATTGATTTTTTAGAAAGAATGAACTTCTGTTTTAAATAGTTTTTTCCTTGTTCTATTTTCAGTTTCACTGATTTCTGCACTAATGTTTATTATTCCCTGTCTTTATTTTGCTCTTCTTTCTCTGCTTTCATATTGTAGATGTTAAATGTTCCTTTATTCCCCATTATGTAAATATTTTAATGCTATCTATTTTCCTCTAATATTACTTTGGCTCATCCTATATGAGTTTTTTTTTTTAACAAAAACAGAAATATGTTCATATTATTTTGAAAGTTAATTAAATATATACCATGAACACATTTCACAGTATAATCTTCTATAACATTATTTTCATTTATTGTGTAAATGATTATTTGTTACAAACTGTAGGGAGTGGATATAGGGATCACAAAATCACACTTATGGGCATGAACTTCAAGTAGATCAATATTGAATGGTTGTGACTGGGATAACACAGGGATACTTAGAAAACAGGTAGTGGAGGTGAAGGTGCTAGAACAGGGCTGGTAGGCATTAGAAAGGCTAATTCAGATGTGAGGACTGCAGATTTGCATTGCAGTGTGGCACATATTGCCCTTATTTAGAGAAAGGGTGGTAGTCATTGCCATGGCATATTGGAAAGGTGATAAACCTAGAACCAGGAGGTCAGCAGTAGACTACTTTTGGAAAGTATATTTTCTTGGCTTCTGAAGTCATCCAGCAGGAGCTGGGTTTAGTAGATATAAGATGCTGAAAGGAAATGAATTTGTCAGAAAAGAGATCATCTCCCACAGGTCAGACAAATGGGATTCCCATTTCAGAATCATGCCAAGTTTTGGTAATGATTGGTATTCCTGAATTGGTTCTAAAGCAACAGCCCCAATGCATGGATTGAGTTATATGGCAGAACATAGCAAGGTCAGTAACTTAATGGTAAAGCACGTTCTCCCTAAGTTATCTAATTTTGTGTCCAAAAATAGAAACACTAACATGTAGACCAGACAAGGTGTGGGCTAAATATCCGATATTCTCTCTTCTTATGGTTAGGTTGCAACGCTCAATGAAGGAGAAAGATGTAAGGAGAGGGAGTTAGAAGATGTGGGAGACCATTATCCATAAGGGCTTCCAATTATGTTAAGAATGAAGAATGAGTACTAAAGACCAAAGACAAAGACTACAAGAAC
Organism: Aplodontia rufa; assembly: GCA_004027875.1. NCBI lineage: Eukaryota > Metazoa > Chordata > Mammalia > Rodentia > Aplodontiidae > Aplodontia > Aplodontia rufa. Next base: position 13,378 of record PVKS010044136.1, read on the forward strand.
TCAGAGATGCAGGGACAATAGCTATTCAATTCCTCTCTCTTACCATTTCTCTTATATGTTGTGCTTTCTGAACAATTCTAAAATATGCATTCATTTTCTTACTTTAGCAATGGAAATGAGGTTGAAATCTGAGAAAACAAATACATAATTGTGAAAAAACTTTATTTTGAAAGCAGCAACAACCTGTGCAGAAAGGGTTAGCTTAAAAGAATCAGCACATTATAGTGACACAGCAATATCTATGTTCATAGCAGCTCAATTTACTATTGATAGACTATTAAAAAACCTAGATGTACCTCACTGGATGAATGGATCCAAAAACTGTGGCACATATATACCATGGAATTTTATACAGCAATTAGAAACAATGATTTTGCAGCCTTTGAAGGTAAATGGATGGCTATGGAAGAAATTATGCTTAGTAATATCAGCTTAACCCAGAGAACCAAGGGTAGAATGTTTCACTCATCTGTGGAGGTTGGAACTAGACCCTGGCCATTGAGAAAGGTGGTGTATTATCATGTGTTAAATCCAGATAAGGTGTAATGTTATACAGCCTAATACTTTTTTAGAGATATTGTGGGTAAGGGAAGGGGGGAATATGGGTGGGAAATTGGGGGGGCACTCTTCGGGGTAAATCTCGTATCCAGAAACTATACACATTTTATATTATTTTGTTAAAAATTTGTATGGTTGTTCAAAAATAAAAATAAATATTAAAAAAAAGAAGTAATAAAGAATGGGTATTTAGGAAAGAGATTGTGTTGCCTGGTTGCTCCACAGGAGTCTCTATTCAAAAGAATTTCCAGCCCAGTTACTAAAAGATTAGCTCAGTATCTTTGCATTTGCATAATTTCTTTTTTCCCCCACATTTATTAGAAGTATATAGTGATACAGGATACAGATGAGGGGGAAACATTGTCAAAACTGTAGCAATCAATGTGTATAAACTTTGTTAGCCAGGGGTAATGCTAACACATAGATAAGCTACTATGGGTTTCATCTATTGCAGTTTCCCCCAGAAGAACTCATGTGTTAAATGGGTATCTAGTGTAGGAATAACATTGGCTTCTGGGATGATTCCCCCTTCTTCCCAATCCCCAGACTCCTATGAG